>JAQGBW010001302.1:0-27398 GCA_034698625.1 Julus scanicus
CAACACATGCCCAGAGATGCTTGCGCCATTGGGCAATCAACCAGTAGATTACTGTTTGATCAAGTTCATCCCAAGCAACCAGAATTCGGCATCTTAACTCTTTGACATCATGAATCCTTGTTCGATAATACTGGTGTTGAACTTAAAATGAACTTGATCAAACAGTAATCGACTCGTCAATTGCCATATGGCACAAAGTGTTGCTGCGGATGAAGACACTTTAAGTACAAATTAAAATAGCTGATGTTTTGTTGGTACGTTTGTTGCCTAAAATTGTGCAAAATTGGATTTACTTTAATTAAAAGCCAAAAAAGTTATGAATATATGAAAAACGTTTCATTTTTTTGTGGCCACCCTGTATATACATATCCAACTGTTTTGAATCATTCATTTCCAATGCTTTCCAAACCCTTTCCTTGACAACACAGCAATTAAGATGCAGTACTGTTGTACCTTTCTCCATTTGTGTTATCAACTTGTTTTATAGGAAAGGTGTTTTTTTGTTAAAATTTGACTAATATAAAAAAGCAACATGTATTTGTAGCATTGTAAACCTATAGGACATTTGACAAATTTTTTTTTATAAAAAAGGTTGCTCTCCCCAATAGGGGACACCTCCGAATAACGGACAAAACTTGTGGTCCCGTGACTGTCCGCTTTTCGGAGGAACCACTGTATTTCCTAAAGTAATTTTTCGGGAATGAGTTTTCTGTGTCGTAGGTTTAATCATGCTAGTCAGGACATATAAAATATTTAATACTTTGGCTGCACAGTGTTGTCTTAAATCTTCTTGATCTTGTCTTGTTAATAAATTATGAAGTGGAAATTGGACTTTTCCGGAATTACACAAAAATTCTCCAAATAAATAATGACAATTATTGCGATGAGCAGCGGCTGCAACACCAACTGTCACACTTTATTTAATCCTTTAAAGATTTAAATGACAGTAATGTGTTTGTGACATTGTCCACGCTGATCGAGTTGCTCCAACATTGTACATTGTGAAAAGAAGTGGCAGTTTTCCAGATGCCAAATCCTATAACATTGTCAAATGTGATGTCCGAAATTCAGTAGACAAAGCTAGTTTTCTGAAAATAAAAAGAAAACTTTTAGTAGAACAGTCAAAGTTGTGTGTCAGTGCAATACAGCTAGACTGCTTGTACTAGATTAGCCTGGAGAAATTGTCCATGCCTGCAATCGCTAGGGGACACATTTTTTAAAGTGCATTAATAATGCATTATATTTTTTTTTCGAAATTTCGTTTTGTATATATAAGCTCAAAGTTGCATTGGGAATGGTCCTCCTGATCAATAAAAGAGTAACGGGTGGTTGAATTTTGACTAGTGGTCATCTGACATACAATGACATATCGAAGTGAATTTTTTGCTGACCATTTTTTTGAAGATATTGGTAGTATACCAACGAATACATGATTTATATAATATCTGTGAGTTTATTTATCAAATCGTCTTACTGTATATGTATATCTGTCCATGGAGACCCAGGGTAGGGAAACAGTGTCACTAATCACCATAAGTGGCGAATAACGATGAAGGGGTGGTGAATTTGAGTTTGTTATATGTTGACTCCCAACTACTATATAGTGTAACAAAAGTTTTTCTTTATACTCTTACTCTTTTCTTAATACAGCTGGCTTCCACGTTAGGAAATTGTTGCTTAGAGCGAATAATGTATGTAATCAATCTACTTAGGTGGAATATTCAGAGTAAAGCCTGTGTGGCCAATGCAGTATGCGCTAGTTTTATAGTTATGAGGAGGGTGAGGGTGGGGGTGAGGGAGAAAGAGTTAATCTGTAATCCAACGAGTCATAGTGAAAATGAATGTTTCTGTGTTCTGCTGTAGCATATGAGACAAAAGGATGATGACCCACACATTTCACTTCTTGTTATAAGGAAAAAGAAAAGCTCGTCATCTACCAATAACATTTGTTTGTGATCCACTCATGTCAAATGCCTGAAGTAATAAATGAACACACGTTCCTCCACAGAGGCTTTGTCCACGCTCACCAGATACGTTTTCATCCGCACATATACATATGCCGGAAATTGAAACGGCGGAGAAATTTTGAAAGCTGCTTCCTATATGCAAGAACTTTATGGAGTTGCGTTTTCAAAAGATAAACCCCGACTTCCAGGAATAAACCTTGTATGGCTCGAAACGCGGGATGGAAACACTCTTCTTCAAACCGCTTTCTCAAAGATCTATACTAACATTATAGAATGTGCACAAGACATCAAATTAATCTCACTGTGTAATTCTCAAAAACATCCATGAATTGCTAGGAATGTATTTTAGGCGAGATTGCATTCATTCATGCAGAACGAGATAGCGTGCAATATTATAGCTCAGCTTTACCATCCGCTGGATGTTCAAACAGAATGTTACTCCAAATTATGCATTTATATAAGGGCTGGTTTGGTTTGATTTTTAATTCCATTTCATCCCCCCCCCCCCATTCCATCGTGGATGATAACTCGACAACTTGATTTATGTCCAATAAATAAACGAGTATGTTTCTTAAAATAAGTATAATTAACATTATGACCGATATTTATTTCTACCATTTGAAATGAACGCCATTTGAATGATAATCATAGAAATTGAATTGGGGGGAAGAGGATGAAAAACTAACGTGGTCAACATAGGTCACCTTATACAGATCCCAGTCCAGTATAGGGTCGACAAGATTGGAATCGTATGAATATGAGTTGCAAATAGAATATATTTTAGTGTTTAGGAAAAACATAGTTTTCTTATATTCCATCAGTTATTTTGCCACCAAAGTCAAGTGCTAGAACTTTCACAAATGTTAGTGTATATCGGAACCGAAACATAGGTGGCGCAGTGTGGCTCCAGACAGTTTCATGTCATTTAAAGCGGATGGTCACTTTCGTTTAGGGTTAATCCCTTATATTGACTATTTGATGTGCTTACAACAGCTCATTTATAATAGTGGTAATCTTTTAAGTTTTTTTTCTTCTTCTTGTCGTCTGCGAAAGACTTGTCAGTTTGCAGTGTTGTGCAGGCGGCGTATTGGGGTTTGGGAATTTAGGAAAGTGCAGCTTATACTCAGTAAGTGTGACAAGAGGCGATGAAGGCTTATCAGAGTAAACACATAAACAGCGCAACGAGGGGCAATGTGCACTGTGTTAACGTAGTGTAACGTGATTTTTGCGCCGTTGAAGTGTGTTTGTCAGCGGGAGATGTAAATCGGCGCCTTAATCCATTGCACAAAATCTTTTCCATATAACCGCAGTGATTGATTGCCTCATCAATTCTCATTTGGGAATTTTCATTTTATTTCCTACGAACAGTTCCCTGTCTATGGGAGGTCTGAGCTTTTCACGCCAACAACTTATTTGTAAAATGTGTCCCACCCCTGCCACCCTCGTCTTACTTATCCTTCTGATTAATGAAGAAATATATTCACGTCACATCTTGTGACAAGAAATGCTGTTCACTTTTTTTACGAACTGCCTGCGTTTTTTTATTCCCTGCCTATTTTTAAGGTTTTATCTGTTGTTTCTCATCATAAGACGTCAACGAAGGCAATGCTTTTAAAAACCGGGCTGTAATTAATGAAAATATCAGTACACCATGGGAATTTTAAATTTTAATTCGGATGAAGATATATGTATGTGCAATGTGTCAGTGCGCTGTCGGTAATATATAGGACGGAACTTGTGTCAGAACCCTTTTGTTAAGTTAAATATGTTCCAAGAACAACCCAAAAGTAAGTTTTGAAAAACCTTGTTCATATATCGATATGTGTTTCCCACTATACTTCCAATTCATTCAGATCAATTTTTATTGAATTTTTCATGTCTGATCTGCCCTTGTTTTTTTTTTTTACGATAAGATAATAAAAGTATATTTAATACAATTTTGAATTTAAAAAACATACGCATTCATGTGGGAGTTTAATGTCTTTGGGCAAGTACAGGAACTTTTTTTTCGCTCTCCACTTTCGTTATAAACTCGTATTTTTCTGTTCAAAAAAGTAGTACAAATAAAACTAGTACATAGCGGAATGAATATTCTCCTGGGGATATAAATTTCGAAAGTAAATTCTTTGAAGTAAAGAAAGATGTTTTTCCATTCCAAGTATTATCATTATTTTTTGCTATTTTAATCCGATAAGTAGATGGTGGTCATAGAAATTGCACTAAACATGATATGGTACTACCTGTTTCTATGTTGTCGCAATTTGTTACTTGGAAATGTTTGTTTTTTCAAAAAAAAAAAAAAAAAAATGGCCTTATGTTAACATGGAGAGGAAGAATTTCCCTTAAAAAGTATATGTTTAGCATTACAAAAATAATACTTGAAATTTTGCATTACAAGTTCTATCTATATGAGTTCTGAATGAATCCTAGACTACTGAATTTGTATTTTTAATATATTTTTTTTTGTACATTTGCAACTGTAATTCTATAATGGATTGCAGAAATGTAAACCTTTATTAAAATAAGCACAAAACTTATTTAAATAATTTTTCGTTGACATGTTAAGTTCTAAATGATTTGATTGTAATCATTTATACATATTTTTTAGAATTATTTTTCCTGGAATTTGAATTTGCTACTTGTATTTTAAAGTAATGAATGAATAATCGCATTAACAGGCTGTTGGAAGTTTTTCTCCTTGCAATATTTGTCGTTAACATGTTGTGCTTCGTTCCTGGAGTTTACTTTTGTTTATATATATAAACCCAAGTCCAGTGAAAAAAAAATCAAAAAAATTACTCCGCAATTGAATGTTTTGGCTCGTGTTTTCTTCTTCATTGACCCTTATATTGCAAGTCGCTGACTGCGCAAATATCCTTCGGGCTTTTTTTCGAGCAAGAAAACCTATAAAGTGTATATTCAGTGTCGCTGCGAAGTGCTGGTCGTCCAATGGGGTCGGTCAATGCAATGACGTCAGTGTTTGGATGGTCGGTTTCTACCGTGTTCGATTTCCTGTCACTAGTAATCCAGCTTCCTGAATGTGACCACATCGGACTAGAGGTTTCTTTGGAATTTAAGGAGAAGATAACATTTTTGAGTCAATAAATTGTCTCCTTTTGCTCGCTGCATGTTCTTGGCTAAAGGGTACAAGGCTCTGAAGACCTGTCCGTCCACTCCAAATGGTAACACCAGGGTAAGAGGGGTCAACGGAGAGCAGTTTATTACTGGCTGTTGCTGATTTTCGAGATTGACCACTCGTGTCACCGCGCAAAATTGCATTTTTCCTGAACATTGGGCGATTCCCGATGCCTCTGGCATTAAGTAAACACGATGGTTCGGTGTTGAATTGAAACCTGGGCCAGCGAATACAAATCCTTTGACATTTTCAAATTTAGGTGACTTAAAGAAGGACTATTGATTTTTAGGACAACTTTTCAACGAATTTTGACATTTTTTTTTATTTGCCATCTAGAAATGGTTGACTTCTAATAATAGTACAATGTCTCCATGGTTCCCAACTTATGAAAAAAAACCTATACGCAAAAAATGTATATAAATAAATTGGATTTAATGCTGCGTATAACAGTTGCTTTAATTATATAGTTTTTAACATTTATATGTGCTCTATAATCCCTTGGGTTGAAATTATCTCTTTCTATTGTGCAAATTGCAGTTCGGTTTGGCAGCGTTGCCAATTATTAATTTGAAAAGAGTCTAATCTGACATACGAATAACATAATACATATGGAAGCACGCGTTGTAGGGCACTTCGTCACTAATTGAGTCCTGTTACTCTTTGCTTCATGTAATTAGACGTATTCTAGTTCAGCACATCTTGTGGAATAACCGAGCTTTGTATTTCCATCATGGCTGCTTCCTTTTACTTCAGAATGGGCCAAATTGGGAAAACAATGTCTGCACAAATTTGTGATTTTGGAGTAAAATGACCCAGTCGTGTGTAATATGTCACGCTTAAAACCTCGTACGCCACGTATGTTGTGAATATATGTTTGTTTTCGTCTTATATTTCTTTTAAATTATTATCAACGAAAAACCTAGCCTACAATGTCACGTATACAGAATATGTTGAAATGACAATGTATCGCGAATTTTTTTTTCTTCTATTATTTTGTGAGCCAGAAGTTAGATTTTATTTATCTACCAAATGCCTGTCGAATATTGGATGACGAATTCCTGTTGGCTATTGGATAACAAATTCCCTAGTTTCTTGCAGGGCATTGAGATAGCGGTCTAATGTCATATGACGTCTGAATTCCGATACGTTGCTGCTTGCTTGCTCATGAGAATTTGCAGAGGCAACGTTAAAGCACCAATTTCTTATTCCGGCTTGTGTTTTCCCATTTCATCAAGATCTAATCCTTGACCACACAAAGAAATGCTCGCCTTTGCCATTTATCTTGAAAATCGAGACTGGGAAATTGGGTGGAAAGTTGGTGGGCATTAAATGCTTTAGCATAGTGGAAATATGTGGCCCACGGGGGGTACTTGTTTGCCAATGCAATAGACCATTTGTCTACCTAAATCCCATGGATTTCACTTGAGTTTTCGCCAAATATATATATATATATATATATTCGTTTCCAACACGTTCAATGCTTGCATATTAGATGGCCATGCGCTGAACTCGCAACCCCGGTCAAAAGGAACTTTGTGCAATTTTTGAGAAATTGTCCACGTTGTCCCAAAAGACCCCCGAGCAAAACAGCAGATAGCGATAGTATTATTGCGTAAGAAACGCTCAACGAGAATAGGGTTTTGAGTTTTTACGATAAAAACATGCTCTTGACGTGACGTGAAGTCTTATTTATCTGCATGTACTCAATGGCTGATCCTTTTATTTTTGGCATGGACGATAACTTGAAGTCTTTCTTATAAACTTATCTCGTGTCTTATCTGAAAGATAGGCGTGCTAGACATGCTTAAACGCCAAGAAAGTTGCCAAAAAATGCTTTCTGAAATGGGTTTTGACTTTGGGTGTGGGTCCATGAATATATTAATATTGCCTTTTGTTTTAAGCGTGTCCTAGATATTTTATTGACATATATTTCTTGTTTCTTTTCCAGAGCTTATCTCTATTGGCGTTTCCATTTCTGCCAGCTTCCAATTTGTTTTTTCCCGTCGGTTTCGTGATAGCCGAACGAGTTTTATATACACCCAGTATGGGATTTTGTATGCTGATATCCTACGGATGGAGTTTACTATTAAAGAAAAGGTAATTATTTAGATCTTTTTTTTATCATCTTAGCATGGAATTTTCGTTATGGTAATGTTCGTACGTCACCAGGGGGTGCTGAACCGAAATAAGGCTAATTAGAACAGGTTGTTAATGAAAATAAATAATATTGAATGAATTGTTTTGATAAATATAAGTAGTTGTAACTTTTTTAGTTTAATTACGTTCAATACAAGATCATGTTGAAAAATTAACTTTACAGTTTTTATGATGAGAATCCATCATTAGCGATTATGTATTCAGTAATTAAAAATCTAACATGACTACCAAATCACATTCACAACATAAAGGGAATATAAAGAAATTTAGATGTTGTAGTTTAGCTTAACGGAAGGCCTTCTTTGTATACACTCCTTAGAGGGACATCCAGCGATGCATTTCCGGAAAAACGAATAAGTTTTTCTGACAACTTCAATAAATTTGATAAAGTCAACGACCTCAAAATTTGCCTCGTGTTGTACTTTTTTTTTTCTATAGAGGCATTTTCTCACGATTTATTTTTTGATATTGGCTTAACTGTCGTACATCAATAGGTCTTTTATAGCTTACGACCTTTTAATTCATTCTCATCATCAGGAAAACCACTTTCCCGTTTTTATACGTTTTTTTATGTTACTACACATTACTGAACTTAATCGTAGCTAATAAAATCGAAAAACGTTTAAAAAATAAGAGGCAGCAGGCACCAAGATGTAAGAGATTTTTACTGCAATGTTGTAATTTCGTTTCTGAACATAGCTATAAACGGTAAGATTAGCGAATTGCGGATCTTAAGATACACTACTAGTTCATGCGAACTGTGATTATTCGGTCAGTTGCGTTAACATTAAGATGATGATTAATTTGCTATCAAATCTAATGAAATTCCCCGGTTAAGATGTCAATTTATGCCCGTTAAACTAACTGGTAATTGTTTTTATTTATAAGAAACCGTAGCAGATAATATGCATTAAAAAGTATGGTAGCTTAGTGAAAAATGCATAATGAATAATATCATTTACCAATATAGAACACAATAAATATGAAATTATTTATAAATGAATGAATGTACAGTATATGGAAAATTGTGCCATATACGGTTAAGCTTAAGTAGAACATTTCCGAGTTCTAATCGATTTCCTTTAAGTATTAAGTTAAACTTCAGCATAAAGCCAAGTAATGTAACGGTTTCTACTTGTGACGTCAATGCTATTAACGTTATTTTTTTTCACAAAGCATTTTCTTCATTTTCTTCACACACACCAGAATATCATTGGGAGAATATTTGCGAACAGTGTTTTCGGGCTACGTTTATTAATTATTTCTTAAGTGGGACTAGCGGTCAGTGACAGATAGCACTTTACACGAAAATGCTATCAGCAAATAGCTAGATAATTGAAATTTCTTGTTGAGCCTCAGTGAACAATTATGGTCAATATTGAAGTTGTGCCCGACGTATAGAGTATATACCTGCAATTAGATACTGTATTTTTGTTAAAATGAACAGTTATTAGCCTATATTACAGAACTACAGGACTGAGTTGGGTGGTTTCTCTGACCCTCAAATACTTTTATCAGTAATTTTCCTATCGTTTTCTAAAATACAGTTGTGGAGGTGGAAAACCTAAATTTAATGAAGCTTTTAATGGAACTATAATTAAAAATAATAGTTTTCAACGTCATTGTTTGCTTTTAAGATGTATACACCAGTGTTTACATGTATGTAAATTTAATGACAAGTTATTAATTATGTATTTTTTTCTGTCTCAGTCCTAGGAAGAAGCTAGCATGGCTTGGTTTAATATTTCTCATGTTTGCCCATGCTTCGAAGACCATTCTTCACAATTTTGATTGGTGAGTGAAACACTTTCAAATTATATTTTATAGCATAAAGCTCTGTTTGTTAATTAACATTACTAGGAAAAGACAATATTCAAATCTATGTATAAATAAATTTGTTATTAATAGGAAATTCTTTTCCCAGTTTATCCAACGACGAAATTTTTGTTCATCCCCTTCTAGCCAAAACACAAAAATATTAAAGCTAAAATACTGATTGTGGTTATTGAATTAACGTAATAATATTACTTCTCTTATATTGGATAATGTCACACAATTCAGGTTGATTCACTAAAATTCTTTTTTTTTTTTTTTTTTTTTTTTTTGAGCATATCCGTATTTCTTTGAATGTTTGGGGTTTTGTGAGCTTTTTCATCATTCCAATTGTCTGCTTCTTTTATTAGACATTTCGATCCATTTGTGCTTTAGATTGTACTTATTCCTCTTTTGTATTAACTTTATTAAAGCCGTACTGTTGAAACGGTTTTCATTAGAACAACAACGAGGCTATCTTCTACTAGTGGTCCACTTCAAAGAGATTTTAGGTCGTTTCACTCATATTCACTACAGTGCATGTATACATACAATACCGTAAATATCTGGCATGATGATATGTTGGCAAACTGGAGGAACATTGGATTAACTTCTATAGAACAATTACATAGATATCCACATATAGATGATGAAGGGAATTTGTGATAATAGTATTGATATCAAGTATGTCATGTTGCTGATCTTAATATAGATACCCTATTATTAGATTAAGTACAGGGATGTAGAGGACAAAATCTAATTTTTCCTAGTGGTTTGCATATCCATCCTGGGTTTTTTCTATTACAGGACCCAAGCTGCACGATAGAATTTGTGTTTTTATTTACATTTATTTCAACATAATTTTGGTAGAGAGTAGAGTACACCTACCAGTTTTAGTGCCATATGATGCTGATGATGAAGGGGAGGGAACCGAGGGACGTCCAGTGGGAATAGGGCATCCTGGCCCATTGGCTCTTCAGAACCTCTATTTTTACTAGTCATATTGCTTCGAAATACAAATTACGTAAAATATTCAGTTTTACAAGTTGTACTAAAATTGTTATTTCTTGCAAATTGGAGTAAAGGGGCACTCGCAGCTTATTTTATGTTGACTCGTATAAGACACGAGCAGGATAATTGCCAACTGCAGTTTTCTGATCCCATCCATGTGATGCATTTATGCAGAAAAGGCAATTTAGTTTCAATCACGGTTAATACTTGGATTAAGCTAAGCACTAAACTATTCTAATTCTGTTCGAGTACTTAATTTAAAAACCTAATGAAATCCTTTATGGTAGCGCTCTACGCATTTCCCTCATCGTCGTTCTAGGGCCTTTTGGGAATGTATTTCACACTTTTATTACCCAATACCTTTACTCTCCTCGGCCGATACAAATGTATTGTTTAGTCATTTGCAGAGTTGATAATCAGGCGATTTACTACTCACCCTAATTTATTTCCTACGTACTTTATTATTACACCTTTTTTTTTCCTTCTTCCACTTCCTAATCGTGCAATGTCCTTTAGTGGTGTTGTTTTTTTTTAAGACTTTTGTAATTTGTTTCCCAGGCTCGTATTTGAAAACACTAACAATAAAATTGGAGAAGTGCGAATTGTAATGGCTCGCAAAATGTCCTTTGCCTGGCTGATAATTTAAGACGTGTGAAAAGAATTAAATTATATGTGTGGGGAGAGGGAATTTCCCCGTTTTTCACTATTCCCAATCGTATGTAACCCCCATCCATTTCCCTGTGGCTATGTTTCTTTCCCAAAAAATGTGGCATTAGCTTATACAGTGCGGATTTTTTTAATCGATCGTGTCAAAATGGAGTTAGATTGAAGTTATAAGTTGGTTTTTTATGGTCCACTTTATATAAATCCTGTTCACAAAAGCTCTTGAGGTATTGTGCCAATGAAAAAAAGCGAACATTTTCTTTCACTCCTAGTACATCCATTTTGAAATTTCCTCTACCAGTATTTTTTGCTACTTCTTCCAAATATGCTATTCCTGCTTTTTTTTCTGCTTTTTTAAAAATTTCAAAACGTTATATGTGCCATTATTAAAGAAAGAAGTTGTATTTTTCAAAATTTCTTTTTATCAAGATCTAGGTAACGAGAAAAATTGATAACAGATCTAGTTTTTGACCTTACCGATAGCTTTTATCGTCTGCTACGTATATATGATGGGTAAAGTCGAGCTTTATTTTTCGTTAACATTTTTATTTAAATGGATATGCTTTCCACGTAAGACTTATTTATTTGGTAATATAAAAATCCATCGATTATAAGTACAAAATAATGTCTGTAGCTTTATATTGAACATTGGTCTATGTATACAAAAGCTGATGTTTATCTGGAAGCTTTGTTTTTATGGGCTATTCATCGATCCGATTAAGTGGGATTAGGAAAAGCATAAAAACGTCATAATCTTTCATGTTTTTTTTTGTTATCTCGATCATTTTTTGTTTACCTTATGATGAATGCTGCCAACTTTAGCAGTAAGCTTCTTCCTATTATTGTGTACCTTTGTCAGTATGTTTGTTATACATGGCGAATCTTATAGTCTGTGAAATTAAGTAATTGGTCGTAGACTTAAGAGTATTAGCCGAGTATAAGCGTCTTTGGCAATATTTTGACCCAGTATGCTCCAAGTGTGCTCCAGAAGATTCAGGGACGGTTGAGAACATTTAATTAAACATAAAGTAAAAATATGCTAAAATCATAAGTTTTGCCTTCCCATCTACTAATGTTAAGCGTGCATTTTTGGCAGCTAGCTTTCAAACCCTTTGTGGCATGGAGTGATGAGGCCGTAACAACAGTCGGTTTGGTCCCTTAATTGAATAGCAAGGCCCTCTTCCTCCAAAAAGTTGGATGGCGGTAATGAAGATTCACTTCATTCCTTTTTCCTTAAAGGAAAGCAATCATCTGATTATTGGCTTTGGCACATCATCAATAATTTTCTTCTGTTATGATAATTAGAAATGCGCCTGGATTGTCATTAGACGTCACTCGGGAATCCTAAATCATTTCATTATGGGTCTTTTCAATAGCTCCAAATTCCTTTTCATTCACAACCCTCGCATTCTTCCTTCACGAAGATAAAAACGCCTTATGCAATCTTCAGCTTTTATTTTCGTTGAGCTAAGATTTGCGATTGGACTTGTCTGGTATGTGCGTTCCTTGACATTTGTCTTTCATATATTGAGACGTGATAGTTTTGAAATTGGCTGTTTGAATATTTGTTGGCGTGTAACTGCGGATAGTATAGAAATTGCGTTTGGGATTGACAACTTTTTTTTTAGAAAAAAAATTTTGATGAGGTTTTTTGTCAAAATATAGTGTTGTAGTGAGGATTCTTTCCCCAAATTTGTTTTAATTTCATTTTTTTTTTATTAATAGTTTCTATCTGTAGTAAAGCTAACTCTTAAACTAAAGCAATCTAAAAGTAAATATTCTCTTTTATCATCATATTCGAGTTGTATCTGACTTGTGATGTAAATCCTGTGATTTTTGTAAAGAAAATATACCTGCAGTTATAACAGTTCTATACATTCTAGCCATTACTGGTTGGAATATGTATATGTGGTCACTCCCTGGTATTTGAGTGATCCCTAGTTCCCCACATATATATTTATGTAGTATGATATGCACAGAAATGATAAAAGGAGTATACAAATAATATAAATAAAATTGAAAGAATACAGTATTCAAAAATAATCAATATCCAACATCCAAATTGGTTCCGAGCAAGTTACTCAGTCGACGACTGACTGTAACGTTTGTATACGGTTTAAATATACAATACATTTGTCATCTTTTCTCATATTGGTATTCCTTGTTTTAAATTATTTAACTATTCATCAACCTCTGCCTATAGAAAGGCAGAAAAAAATAGAAATAACTTTGGATTTCGAATATGTTATTCAAAATTTTGTAAAAATAATTTGTTTTTATCAAATTATATATTATAGATGCGGTTTTATCTTCATAGGCAGAAATCAAATTTTTAAAAAGAAGATTGGAATAATAGATGTTATATTTCAAATCTTTTTTACCCAATCACTAGCGTTTCATGATCGTATTCATATTTAATTAGTACATTTTTTATACAATCTGGTATGTCTTATCTAATGCAATCGGTAAATAAAAGAAGTTTAATCAGCTCTTAACTTTATTTTTGTTTTTTTTATTTCATTCAAATTTAATCGTTGGCTTCCCAAGCGTTTACATAATTTACACATTTCTTGTACATATTCTTTAAATTCTATGCTTAATGTCATTTTAATAAGTATACATGGGGCATATTTATGATATTTTTCATTAATGAAACCTGTTATACTGGAGATCACGGCCGAAATCTCTAAAAATAATGCATGTATAAACAATGCATAAAATCAGCCCGGGGTAATTTCTCTATGCCGAGTAAATGTTTATTTTAAATATTTTTTGTATATTTATTTCATTGTTATTGATGTAACTGCCTAGAACTGAAGAAGTTCTTGGTATTTTGCAATTTTGATTTTATTTATGTTGTTTTATGAAGATTTGCTGATCCGGCATCTCGTCGTAAAGTTCATGCCTGTATGCAGATCTTGCTAAACTTATGAAATTAAGCCAAAAATGTGGTTCCCTTCATGCATAAACATCGTATCGCTCATGTTTGTAAATATACGCGATGAATTTTTATTCGCCGGTGTTTTCCCGGTTTTATCTTTCGGAAAATTGTAAACGTTTGTGAAAACTGTGATGCCAATGTTGTTTTATTGTCGACATTGCTGAAAGCTAGCCGAGCGTTTAAATTGAACAAGGTGATATGCCAGCATCTATACGACTGCGTGTTTATTGTATATTTTTATTTCTTTTACAGGGAATCGGAATACACGATTTTTATGGCTGGATTGAAAGTCAACCAAAGAAATGCCAAACTATTCAACAATGTGGGCCATGCTTTGGAAAGTAAGCATCGCTATGAGGAAGCGCTGCAGTATTTTCAAAAAGCTTCCAGGTAGGATCATACAATTATTTTATTTATTTCGTCAAATACAATTGCAAATTATTACACTTTACCAATGCAATCTACTAATGAAGTGCGGTATCGTGACATCACAGGCTCTGCTTGAATTAACCTCTTGATGAATTTGCAAACACCTCAAGTTGCTTATTGCATTTTGCAAAGGCACTAAATTAGAAGGGGGAAAAACCTCTTTCACTTGTTTTTTTTTAATTGGCAGCAGATTTGCCACTGCTGCATGGCATCATCGAGTGTGAATACAATCTGGTTCAGCACCAAGGCGACCAATATGGCTATTTAGGTAATAAATTTCCATTGAAATGAACATGCAAATCGAGTGCGGTTGTGTGCTGTATGGAACTCCACCCGTTAATCACAGTCAGCGTTCATGTTTTACTGTGTGTTGTCTTTCCTATTCAGCTAAAATGCCTTAGGAAGTTTTTTATGTGCATTTTAGCATATCACAAGCTGCATACATTACGGTACTTGCTTCAGATGATTGCTCGCTGTGGAAATAAACAATTTTTATTTAGCGAGCAGCCTTTGTTTTTTATAAACGAGATTGCTCGATTAAAAGAATCCGGTATTTTAATTTGTGTTCACAAAGACGATAATGTATTACCATACGGATGCCACCGAAATGACGCCAGATAAAACGTTGCTTGCATATGAGGAATGCAATACCGAGCACTTTCAAAGGCATATTATGTTTTTTAATAGCTTCTTTTAATTAAATCCTTTCGAGATAGGCGGAATTGCATTCAATGGCATTTAAAAAGTCAGTCGCGCACGCTTCAATGGCTGTCACTTACCCTAAATGTCCTATACATGTTTTATATTTGTAAAAATGCATTTCTGCAATGAAGAAAACAAAATACATTACTGATAAAACATTTTTTGGGGTAATCTTTGTTCAGTGCTCTGCCATCATCAGGTGCTCTGTAACACAATTATATATAGTTAAAGTTTAAATTTAAGCGAAAGTGGAAATATAACATTTATGAAACGAAGGGACGTAATAAATAGTTCACAAAAAGTGGGAATAAGGCATAAATATATATCTTTTTTTCTAATGTGGAAATTGTAGGTTGTGCTGAATCACGAAATATGCATTTACATCGTATTTTTGAGTTACACTTTAAAATATATTTTGTGATATATTACGGTCCGTTCAATTCTTGTTTGAATTTTCATCCATAACTGTATTTAGGGACTTATTCAGAGTTTGAATAAGGTTTCCAACATCCCACATTATGATATATCGACGAAATGTATTCGCAACGTGTACATTTAGTTTTACGAGCACTTTTTTTTTACAGGCGGTTATTATAAATAAGCCAGCCAGCTCGCTGAAAGCTATCTGGTTATGCAAATTTAACGTTATAAATTAATCATCCGTATTGCCGTTATAGCGAATAGCCATGCTGATAAAGCAGCAAATAAAACTATTTGAAAAATGTACGTAATTTGCAAAATATATGAGCGTTGGGTAGAAATGCCGAGAAGCTAATTTCAACCGGATTCAATTATTTCCCGGACGTTTCATATCGATCTTAGATCTGAACCCGTGTTTTCTCTTTTTCTTCGTTGTTGTGTTTATCTTTCATATTTGAGATTATTTTTTCGTTGACATTTCCACGCTTATATATCTACTAAAACTTCCACATCCGCTTGTTTTATCTTCAATTATTTTAACACCGTTCTTTTTAATCGATTCTAACGCGTTATGATGGCAAATGGCCTGTCTACTAACGTCTAGTTCAATTGAATATGACACAAAGACGTATAGTTAGCGTCACTGATGAGTGCTTAAACCCATAATAATTAACCCCTTTTTTTTCATTGATGACTTCCTACGGTTAACCGGTGAACTCAAATCCTGCATAACTAAGCTTCATTCTTCTCTGAGGATTTCGCTTTCATTAACAATTTCCATATATCATTACACGCATCTCGACCAACTTAAAGACGCCAATTTTTAATCAGATACAGTCTTTTTCTTCTATAACGAGCTCAAAGTAAGACAAACCGTAAATTATATCGTGAATAAAGTGAAATAAAAAAGCTTTCAAATTACTTCATTTATTTCTTTGTCATTTTACATTATTTTTTTACGGGTCCCAGATGGTAGCACCATCCAGTGGCAATTATAGAAAGTGAAATCCTGCTTATATATTTAATTATTCTTATTTTTTTTATTAGAATTATTATTATCGTTGCTTTTTGTCAGGTGTGCTTAACTGAATGATTTTCAAGCTGAAAAACGTCATAGAATTTTTATGAATTTGTTAGAATTTTTGCTTGATGTTGTATAGGGATGTAGGAATTACGTTAGAGCTAATACCTATTGCCTTGCCTACATGTTTCTGAGATTTGCTTGTGTGCTACTGCTTCCTCAATTGCATAATTTATTTGTTTTTCAATTTAAAAAAAGACAGAATGTTAATATATAATTTTAGCCGTTATCAATATGTGGCATGATACTAAGACATCCCATTTGCTAGAAGTTTTATTCACTTCTATGAATTTGGTTTTTTATGGTAAACAAATTTGGCTTTATTTACGATTGGGACTCATTGATGGAGCTAAAGATTTTGAAGCCCCTTCATGGCAGAGAAGAGAAACAGTCGCGTGTTATATATGTTCAATTTCCAATGTAATGACATTTAATTAATGAACATAATCTTGTCTTGACTAATGAATTTTCTTGAGGAAAAAACAAGTCTAGACAAAATCAATCTTATAAATTCTGATTTTAAGTTCAATCTCGTAGACATATATGTACTATATTAGTATGTGATGCTGCAGGGATAAATACATTAGGTGAAAAGTGAAAAATTAATTATCATCTAAAGCACTTTATCAATATTGGCTTACCATCGTTAGTCATGGATAATTATTGCTTGTTTTGTTGTTGTCCATTAGACTACTAATTGATTTCTCGTGTCGAATCAAAATATCGATGCAATTTAGTTGTGTAACCATTTAATTAATAAATGGAAATCACATAGTATTTATAAAGTAGATTGGGATCTAACTTTAGTACTTGTTAATCTTGGCCTAGCGTTTTCATAAACTTTTACTCCATATTTTATGTAAGATAATATATGATGTTATACAATAGGCGAACCGTTGCATTCTCCAGTGGCTTGTAAAATTTATATATACAGTCAGGATTCCCATTGCTTGTCAAATGGCTTTACATGTTTATTTCAAAGCTATTACAACATTTTTGCTAAAAACCTACAAAACTATGTCTACTGTAGAGATTGCATTATGAGAGATGAATAATGAATTGTGGGTTGATGTAAAAACAAAACTTATTTGACAGTAGGTGTGGTTACCTCAGACAGGAATTGGTCACGCAACAATTTTGATATATGTAGCACTATAAATTTTGTCAGAAAATCATAAAAGTTACATGCTATCTCGCAATTATTTTAAATCATTCTAAATGATATTGCCGGTTCAAAAATTACTTTTTTCACGTTACAACAATACTGTCTATACTAAATAAGGCAGGATTTTGTGAAATTATTTCATTTGTCCATAAAATGCTTATATATATATAAGGTAACAAACTAATTGGGAAACCATTTCATTTTAAAAAACGGATAACGTTTCCAGTGACTGTGCCCTGGCTAAGTGCATTTCAAAGCAAATGTTTATGGTATTTTCTTGTTTTTGAATTGTGTTTGTTAAGATGCGTGCACATAATTGTTATATACCGAATTATATGCAAACATTGCATCTATTGGAGAGTTGAGCAATCGATTGTTTAATCACTCAAGCGTCGTATTATTTGTCCACTAACTGCACATCTTGGACAACACATCGATAGGACAATGGCGTCAATGGAGTTACCTGATGGATTAATTGCCAACGATTTTCCTGACTGCAGACAAGAGTAATCAGTCTTATCAAATCACATTGATGGCTATTGGGAGCAATAACAAATGGCTTTGGGAACGTCTGGACATGTCCTCTAGGCTCATTTTTTGTTGCTAAATTGGACAAGATGAGCACGATGTATTTATAATTGACCGCTGGATTATTGAGGCACCGCCTTTCCTTAATTATTTGTGAATACTTGTCAAGGGCATCATTCACTTTGTGTAGCATCAAGACTCCTGTATACTTAACCTAATTGCGTTATTATATAGTTGTTTATCCGCCTAATTCAAGTATTCCATTCAAATTCCAAACATTTTTTTTAGTATTCCTTATTTGATTGTATGGCATTCCAATACTTTTATTCTGTCCTAAATACTTATTTCGCACAATACATGCACTGGGGCACGTTATTGGAATCAACTAAACAGTGGCTTTATTTAGGGTCCCTGAATTGTGTGAGCATATCTTAAGTACGTATCATTTGTTTTTAATGTATCACTACCAATCAAAGGCATAGCTTATGTATTGCACTTGTATATTTAATTAGTTGGCACTTAAACACAGTTATGCTCCACACGTTCCAGCATATACTCGTAGGTGGCATTTAGGAAAGATTTCCAATTTTGCATTTTATCCTTTCTCGTATCTCTTAAAACCAAAATGTAAATAATTCTTATCCTATTATGTATCTCTGACGGGCAATGGTGTTTCTTTGATATATTTGGTTTCCTTCCAGCATTGCTTGGAAATTTTGCATAATTTTAATTTGTATGGAGATTATGTCAGGAAGAGAAAATGCACTTTTGCCGAAATAACGGTGTTAACCCTGGGCTACAATAGGAAGCTTAATGGAAGTGTATCTCGAAAATGACGTGTAAATATACAGCTGTCTAGATGCATTTAAATTCCTAGAGCAGAATCACGAAAGATTTGCTTGCATACAATTTCACGAATAAATTCACATAAAATCTTAAACGTTTTTGTTAATGTATATCTAAATTCTAATCCAAATTGCAAAAAAAAAATTAGGAAATTGTAAGGTAAAGTTTCGCAAATGTTTCAAGACTTGAGCCAGTTCTTCATCAGACACAATATTTTAAAAACATGAGGCACAGTTGTGCTACAATTTGGTCCTTCATCATTTTTTTTTGTAGAATTTGTGTTCATTCATTGAACATCTATTGCATTTATTTATGCTAACGCTAGATGTCATATCGGAATTGTTGATGTCGATCTGTGACTGTTATGACCTTACACCAAAACGGAATATTCCTTTTGTTTTTACATGTCTTCGGTGAAACACGAGAGCGAAAAATCAAGTATACTATAGTTTTATGTCACTCGATTTTTTTTTTCTCAGAATTCTAATGTATTATTCAGATGTTATTCAATGGGATAATAGATGAAACAGAGCTTGGCGATGGTAGCAGGTGGTGCAACAGAATGAAATCAACTGGAAACTCTCGTGTAAAGCTCGCAAACATTTCAGTTTTTTTCTTCTTTGGACATATTTCGGACTCTCAGCCTAAATATGACACTATAGAAATCAGAAAATAAAAAACCTGCTGGATAGTACGTGTTATATGCGGGATAGATTGGAGTACAATTCTTCATTTTGTATATGGTAGTTTCATCTTAATTGGAATAGGGTGAATATACTGTTAATTATAGTAAAAAATAGGTTTGGAATGCGAAAGTTGTTAGTGCATATGTTTCAGAAAGATGTCGAGATATGGTATTAATATTTCGTTATCAACTTATTTGTTTCATGAAAATGGCATCCAGCATCACATTTTTTTGTGAAATTGCTTGTTCAGGCATGTTAATTATCGGTTGATGGCTTCTTCTACGTTAATTAATCAACGGAATATTGTCAGGAAAAAATCGGTTTCATAATCGTATTATGCAGCTGCGAAAAAAATTGGGTCTTTTAGATATTTTTCATTTTTATATCGCATAGGTTTTTCCGTTTCAGCGATAATTTGCAGATGTGCATATGCTCGTGGCATTTCTTTAATTATATATTGAGAAAAACTGTTTTTAAGTTTGTAACGGCGCTTGAGTTTTGTGCTTTTCAATCCACTTATCCTTTCAGGAGTTATTTCACGCCACATTGGCTGACATATGGCAGTGGTTTTTTATGATTTTGTTTGCGAAATTAATTTTTTTTGCAAACAAGAAACACTTTATCCCGTGATAGAAGTATATTCGATTACATTTGATTCGTGTTTTAACATCATAAAATCACGCTATCAAATACAGGACCCTTATATCCCTTAAAGTATGGAACAAAATGCCCAATTAATTTAAGTTTCATGTTGTTTCCTGAGCAATAAGTTGTCAAGCTTTGAAAACTTAACTTTGTAATCTTTTGGAACTTTTTATGTTTTTTTTTTGTTTTTTTTTATAATTTATGCTACGTGATTTGAGACAATCAACATGCACTTTGTAGAAATGTTTGCTTAGAAGAAATTCTTATATTTAAATCCAAAATTGGAAGAAAAAAAATAATATCAAAAACTTATTCCTATAGTGTACAGCAATATAGGCACGGACATGTTTTCTTATACTATATCCTAGTCAGATTTCGTCATTAAACTTTTATACGAGCTGTAAATTTGTTGGCGAAGACTTTAGTGTCAGGTTAACCTGTTAAAGGTGACAAACTATTGTTTCTCTCTAATACAAGTCGTCTCAGAATAATGCTTCGGGGTCGTTTTTAGTTTTTTTAGCAATTATTCTGCTAGTAAATCTTATACGTTTCACTCTTTGAAAACCTTATGCCGTCGTAAATCTGTAGACCAAGTCTCAATAAAAGGACTAAAATTACCGTATTCAGAGCTTTACGGCGTGATGAAAGCTCAACAATAAAAAGAGATTTGTTGGTTTTATGTCCGACCGTGGCAAGAACGTATATAGCTTTATGTTTAACGTTGTTAAAATACTTGGCAGTAAATTCGCAACCTTGTGCTTTTTCAACAACTTTATAATTCCGCTATCATACAAATCAAATTACGCGCTTGAAATTGCTTTTTGTGGTTTTGATTGGTTTTTATATAAAAGTCACTATTTTGATATAAGAATGTATAATCTCATCTCCCATTCCATCTAAGCATATTCATGAAAACTCGGACGTAAACCTTGATTACACGAGTGGGGCTAAAAAAAATTCAATTTTAATCTCCTATTTAAGCATCTGTTTACATCCCATAATAAACTTAACGAAAGTGCTTGCATAGTTAATCATATACCATGCACATGTTCCATAAAAAACATGAGTTTATTTTGTAATTATCTTTACTTATAACTTTTCAGTTTGTCCTAACAGTGAACAATAGTTACACATAGTTCAAGGTCTTCATTTTGAGCATATAATTTTTCTTAAATGTATGATACTTAGAAAATTTCTGATAACATGTTTTATTTGTATTTTTGAGTATCACGGTGTCAGAAACTTGAAATCCGTGGCAATGTTTCACCCTTTTTTCATTCTGAGTGCATTGGCTTTGCCGAATAGAAATTGAATTTTAGGTAGGTGTGATGTATGGATATATTCTTGACCATGACCATGTAATACGACTCATTCAATAATGCACGAGACGTCCATGCAAAGGTCAGGTTTGGACTACCAGTTTGAGAATATTGGCTTTTGCGCTGAAAAACCGAATACGACATTGGCATAGAGACTCGGCAGATTTTCTCGATTTGAAAGCCGATCTCATCTTTCTTTTAAGAAAAAAAAAGAATTCGGAATTTCATAAGGAAATATTTCATATTTCGAAATGCCAACTAAGCGCATAAAACATGAGGATTTTGCGCCTTAACATTGCTCGGAAAGGAAATATAGCCTTACTTGTTCCCCAAATGGAAAGTTCATGTCCAAATAATGTACATAGCGGACTGGCTGACGTCATTCGTCCACATTATTGATATCTGAAAGGGTAGATGGTTAAAGGGCTTATTCACGGTATTCTTAAAATAACTTTGGATATTCAAACATATTTTTCACACATTGTCTATATGGTGGGTTTTACCATGACTTAATGATCGACTGTTACATTTTCATTCGATTCCGAGGATATATCCCGCCCAAGGATTCCACCTTTAAAAAATTGGAGGAACACTGTTTGTTTTTTTAATAATTTCAATTAACTGTCATAGTTGTGTAGTGTTTAAAGCTAGTGGTGCAGCTCATTGGTTTCCTTCACCGTTTGTATTTGTATGGTAACTTAGATGATGCATTCATTAGAAAGGTTTCTGTTGATGACAGGGTTATTGCGTTAAAAACAATGGTATTTTTGTGCGACGAGTGATGGTCATTCGCGAATTGTTTTGAGGTTAGTGCAAAAGGACAGCAAGAACGGCCTAGCAGTTATATTCGCAAAATTAAGTAGCAGATTTAATTGTCCCCCTCGAAAGTGTCTAATGACTGTTGAATTCCGTACGTTGTGCAGGAGTATAAGTGCTATAAGTGCTGGCGATAAATTGCGGTATTGCCACGAGGGGGTTTCACACATATAAATGACACCTTTATATCTCCTTCATTTTCTTAACGTAAATGAGGTTATTCAAAGTAAGGGGCTGATTAACTCCCATTTAGGGCTCTCCTGAGAGCAATCCTCACCCACCATTGACTTTGCATTTGGCCGTCGTTGCAAATTATTCCCTTCCCATCTGAAATTGCGCAAAATGCAGGCGTGTGCCACTTTGCATTGCGCTTAATGGCATCAACTCAAAAGGGAAAACGCGCGCAACTACGGTACAAATGGTCAGGATTAGCCATTAAAACTGCAAAATTGTTATCAGTCTCCTGGGGACATATACACGAAGATGCTCGCTGCCAAAACTGCCAAACACTGCTGTTTTTTTTAAACATTTTCACAACTGGATTTACAACAAGAAATCAGTAGACGTGCCGAATTTGGCTTTTCTGCTTTCTTTGTCGATATACACAACTAACTCGGACAACAGACATGGAACTTAAGCAATTCTGTATAAACAATTACATGAATTGTTCTTGGAAATGTCATCGTCCTCAGTCGTCGTTATGGAGCCAATTAACTTTTTGCTTATGCACGCTTGACTTCATATCTACCAAAGTGCTGTAATACTGCATTATCGCTGATGCATAGTAGTACAAAGTGATTGGAGGATGTACAGTATTCAGTATGTCATCATTAGATTTGCCATGCTTTTATATCAACAAAAATCTAAACTCAAGCCACATTTGTGTGTGCAATTTGTTCCATTTTGTAGCATCAGTTGTTTTAAGATTATCGCTATTAATCATTCATTGAAATCCGATTCCAAAAATAGAATCTTCTACGAAATCTCGTATGTTTATTGATCGGTTTACTCCCCAGTATCTAAGTAACTGATACTGGAAAGTGTGGGAAGTAATGTTGTGCAATAAACGTTAATAAAAAACTTACATAGTGTATTTGACATAATATAAATATGGATAAATATCAATATTTTTTACTATTTGTTCTTTCTGAATTTCATAACTTAAATCGAAACACCAGTCTGTCTTTATTGACAAGTTTGTTATATTTGCTAAACGCCAGGCAATACGAAAAGTTTTATTGCACTTTTCTGTCCATTTTGAAATAATATATTTCTTGATTCCTGAAATTTATGGTCTTTTTAGCTCGTATTATAGCTTGTAATTTTGATAAGAGCGAAATCATATAATATAAAAAGCAAAACCACATAACTTTAAAATAAGTTTAAGATTTATTACTCGAAAAAAAACGAGAAAAAACCACCGAGAAAGTGTCCTAAGCCCCATTGCGATGTAGACTTTGAATGCAAGTCCTTCTATAAGTTATGGACACGTACATGCCTCATAAGCCCCACTCTCTCTTTGTACATTTCCTTCTAATAAAACTAATGTATCGTATTTTGGGCATCTAAACCCGTAAATTAAACTGCGAGATTTTCAATGGTGTAAATTGGTTGATTCCCTTTTAGCTGTTTTTCCAATGTCATTCTCGCAACCACGTAACCTGGCATCACAGATAATTAGGATGGAGGAATCAAAATGATAGATCCTTTTAAAATTTGGTCGCCTTGTTTCTCCCACGTCGCTCCTTTTTCCTTAATTCCTCTTGCTTTCATCAAACCTCCAATTACTGAAAAAAGCTTTTGGCCTTAGTAGTGCTACGAAAGTACATTGAATGCCAATATTGGCACTTACAGACCTAAATCCCAATAGAAAAATATACGGTATGGAGGGAATTTGGGAAGGGATAGACGATAAGTTTGGCAGGCTGAGAATTTAAGGAATTTCTTATAACTTTAAAGTTCTTTCTGCTAACTTTTATTTCTTCTATCCCAAAAAAAATGCAATTTGTTACCTGAGAACACTGTACTCCAATTTAATGACTAAACACTCCAATCTCAAAAGATGGATGACTACAGCTATTGAATTTTTGCAATCAAAAACAATTGCACCAAGCTGAAATAAGAGATGATTAAATTTCTTTCTTTGTCACAAAAAAAAATAAAAATTAGTGGAAATTGATTATTTTTATTGGTAAAATTGATTTTCTAAAGTGCTTGTTTTCTGAATTGTTCCGTTACTCGTTTTAATCGCAATGACGTTCTTGAATGATCAGTTTACCCTTCGTTTATCCTGTTATGTTCGGTTGAACCCCGTTAGCGGAAATATTTAACCGTCGATCAAAGTGCTTTGAGCAATCAGCAATTAATTGTAAATCTTGCTCAGAAATAGTGAAACCAAGCCATCATCTGATCTACTTGTCTCTGATTGATTTTTTTTAAAATTCGCAACGTTTAATTTGGAATGTAGTGGTTTTACTGTGTATTACATTTTGACTTATATATACATGTACTTTAAAGCTTGGTAAATCACTTTACTTTCAACTAAACTTATCGAAATAAATGATTGATTAGGTGTCTTTGACGAATAAGTTTCATTGCTTCAAAAAAGTATAAAATTAGATTACTCGATAGATTTTCAACTTGCATTTACTAAGTAGAAGGCAAATTGGTGGATTTTTTAGAAAAAGTGCTTCGACCTGGGAATGTCAAAGTGTTCAATCCAAATCGAGTTTGATATCGAAATCAAGAAAAAGAGCTTTCATAAAAAACTATTTGGCTGTCTTAATTAAAAAGCATCCGAATGGAGACACCATCGATTTTCGGTTTGGAAATTTCGACGAAAAAAAAGTGCATTTCTTTGGAGCAGCACTTGGACAGATGAGATTGAATTTCTTTTCTTGAAATTACTCTTAGCATTTTTTGGCGTTATTACGTTAATGCACGTGTGTTGCGGCCATATTTCTTCCTTGCCACAAAGTCAAAATCCTCATAAAAAAGTTAGGGAACATAAATTATTCTCTTTGATCTTCTTATCTTTCCATTTAAGTTTTGAAATTGTAGTGCCTGGAAGAAGATTGGCAAATGCAAAACGAGATTACTTTTCTCTAGCTCTAATATGATTACTTCGAAATAATATATACGTATCACGCCTAAGAAATAAATTTTCAAACAGACGTAGAAATTAGTTTTTTTTCTTTCGCCTTCGACATGAAATCCCAACGCTCGGATATGGCATGATTATATTAAATGTATAATCTCATAAATCAATTATTGTTATTAGAAGATACGATATTGGATTGAGATGAGTAAATGATCTCAAAATCATTTTTTTCACGACTTTTGTGACTGTCATATCACTAGCTTGGAAAACTTGTTCAATGTTTAGATGTTTTCGAGCTAACAAACTATATAATTGCATTTTTTAAATATAAGCCCAACAAGATGTCAGCATGGATCTTCCGTTTCTATTTTACAACCTGAACATTCAATAAACTACCAAATAGTGTAAAGATAACCATTTACAATATGTATGCTTATCCCTCGTTTTTCTACATAAATTGTGCAATAAACAGTGGAAACTTTTGCTAATTTTCGGGGGGTGTAAAAGCAAAAGCCATGATTTGTGCAATCGTTAGTCTTGTATATTTGCTTATGAAAACTTTACCTTATTCGTATACAAGTCCTAGAAACTATGTTATATATTTGTGCATTTTTATTTTGTTTGGAAATATTCCAGACTTGTTGTCTGGCTGCTTTATAGTCGTCTACGAATGCACTGAAAGAATTTTTTATTAAATTTTATTGTTTGAAAACTGAAATTGCCCGGAAAATTGGACCCACATACTAAAGTCGCCAAAATGATTCTTAGTTGTTCATAAAAATTGTTCACTGAAATGGAAGTTTTCTAGTAAGTCGTTTTATTGCATTTTGTTTGTCAAAGCCTATGAAACTTGTTAGAGAAAAATGATTTTTGAGGAGATGGATTGAAAAATGTGCATGTAGTTGAAATCACTTCTATCATTTTTGCTTTAAGTATGTGTGGACACCGAATCTAGTATCCCAATTCTGTGGATGCCTATAGATACCGTACATACTTATTGACAATGAATTCCAAACACATTATCAAATTCTTTTTACAGTATAATATAACTGGAAAGGAGTTTTATTTGAGATATACACATATTTTCATGGTTAAGTGAAATATGAAAGAAACTTGTAGTGCGTTTTAATGTTTTGAAGCAATTTACAGTTTCGTGTAATTAGGGGGAGTTTTCCCTTAAAAAAAGTTTGAAGTGATGTTATTAAAAATAATTAAAAACTTAATGAATGGTTTAATGTGCCCATTTACTGGACACCCCTGTCTCGTCTGCTACTGCTGTACATGTGGATGTGCGTGTAATTCACATGCGGTCTTAAAAACCCCTCTAATTAAGGTTTGACTTAATGTAGTCATCCCAATGCAGGCGAGCTCTTTTCCCTTTTGCTTTTTTGTCTGCACGACTTTCAGAATATAGCATTCTGTGCATAAAACAGGCCGTCTGTTATGTGCCCTAATTGCAGCGATCATCCGCAGGCCTCTAATTTGATATACGGTATACATCATATTGCCAGAATTGGCCATCCTGTGTGGATCATTAACATGACGAATTTGCCATTTTCCCTCCTATTGTGGCCATGCAACGCTATCATTAAAACCAAATTGGCTCGCGTGCGACAAATACATCTCCCTCAATGAACTTATCCAAATGCATTGTTTTTTTTGTTTTTTTTTTATCTTTAGCTTACTATATTTGTGAGGTTGCATTAATTTTCTAGGGCTAAAAGAAGGAACGAAAATACATTTAAGTCTCAATGAGAAGGTTTTTTTTTAAACGTGAAGCACTCATTGAATAATGTTTAAACGTTAAAAACTCAACTTAATTGCTTGTGAACATGTCTTTTGCATCATGTTTCACCTTTTCGGATAAATTGTCGAATACTAGTATATGCAATACACTCATACCTCGTTTTACGGCCTAGATACGTTCCAGAAAAGTAGGCCGTATAGCGAAAAGCCGTATAACGAATCAATTAT
>JAQGBW010001303.1:0-27393 GCA_034698625.1 Julus scanicus
CTTGGTCACAATTGTCACAAAAACCAAACAACCCACCCACCCCCCTAGGTGTGACATAATTTTTGAACGGTCCCTTACAAACATAGCCTACTCCCCCCCTCTCCCCCCCCTTCACATGTGGTAGATGTGATTCTATATCAATAGACAGCACAGGCATGCAAAAGCATACAGAAAATTGCATGAGAGAGGATTCAAGATACAAAAAAAAAATGTGCACGTGATCTGAATTTTCCACAGAAATGCTTACTAAAAATTTAGCCAGAAAGATAAGTCATTGCGATTCGGTTGATCAATGGATATAACTAAAATTACACATAAATAAATAAAACACGTGATATGGATCAGAAATACTGAAATAACCAAGACTTAGAAAAAAAATTTTAAAAATGCAACTATCACTAAACGGTCAGTTTGGTTTATTTTATAGCTCGATTTACAGCGGCATGTGGGCTGTCTATGGATATAAAAGCATGTGAATGGAAATAAAAAGTTAGAAAATGGCATCTTTTTTTTTTCAAATACAAGCACGTCTGGAACTTTATGCTAGGTAAATGTTCATAGGCTTTCTGCGTATGGCCAAATTCAATATAAAATGACGTTACGTATGGGCATTAAAAGCCTGCCAATCCACCATGTGTCCATAAAACATCTCTGCACTTATACAGGTGGTTTATATGTGACATCCAAAAAGCATAAAATGGCTTCATGAATCCAAGATTTTCGAATGGATGTTCATATTTTGATATGCTCGAGTCGTATGAAAGGCGTAAACAGAAATCCGTTGAAATGTATAGAATGCAGAAAATCACAGAAATGGTAGCACCAAAAATATATGCCATATACATAAACATCTCTATAAAAAATTCATATGCAGCTTCTTTTATCCAAAGTTATGTGATGGTGTCGATATCTTCTTTTACATATCGAAAAAAGGACATCGACATGAAATATACAGTGATGTCGTATAATATATTATCTAGCCAGTCATCAACATGATAATTAATGAGCTTAAATTGAATAGTTTAAGAAATGCTCAGTGATGTATGTCACACAACACATGTGAAGATAAACCACCAAATTCTCAAATAAAAATCATTACAATCTGTAGTGAGATGTTTGAAAAAAGTTCATTACCCGCGTTTAATTCAGACACCTAATCAATTGATAATCTTTACATTAATATTTAAAAACCGAAAAAATCAGCACTAAAGTTGGTAACTTATTTTCAAAATACATGACAAGTAACAGTCTGACACAGTCTGAACAAATGTTGTTCTTCCATTGTATGTATTTACGTAAATCTAAAAAACTCTCCAAAAACCAATATAAAGGTCTTAAAGAAAGTTCACTGTACATGAATCAAAAAGTTGTACGAATTTATTGATTTTGGCGCCTGCAAAGAAGTTCTTTGTTTGTGCAAAACTTATAGCGTCTAAGTTCAAATGGAGTTTTCTCGCAATTTAAGTCGAAGATATCGAAAAAACATGCATTTTTTTTTCTAAGTCAGGCCAATGAGACAGTTGCAAAATGAGAAGCAATAAATATAAAAGTTCCATCAGCAGGAAGCAAAAAGGGCAGTTGGGATGAAGCAAACAAATCTCCAAATGTGTCAATGCATCCCATTAGGTTATAATTCACGAACAATCTAGTGATGTTGATACGCATAGATGGCTGAAAATGCTATCAGCAGTGGCCTTTATTGTGCTTCAAACAGAGAATATTGAACTCGAATGGTGTCCATGTGGCATTTGCAGCTTTCGGAAGTTGACCAGTAATGACAGGCGCACAGTTAATGCGTTTGCAACTTGACCCTTTGATGGACAAAAGCATGTAGGACACCTTAATATTGTTCGGAGGAAGAAAATAAGCAATTTCACACATTTCAGTTGGAAAAGGATTTGGAACCATCAAAAAAACCTTGTTACCGGTCTTCCGAGGAAGGCTGTCAACGCCAGAAATGCATCCGCCAATCACTGGTAAGCTAGATGCTCCAGTGGACATTATAGTTGGCGCGTTTATTTCTTGGCAGAAAAAAATACGTAGTGACCATGGTCAAAATAAAATGAAAGGGCATTATACCCTAGAGACGATGAGGAAATCTTACAGCCATAAAGGACTTTGGCGCAAGAGCACATAGGCCGACGTAATTAATTAAACTTTCATCATTTATTACCAAATATGCCAAGCTTTTAATTCCCGCATCAGGAAGCTGACTTTTATTTTATGAAAGCATTAATCATTCTTCCGCTATTAAAGTTTGAGATACGGCCATGCCATTACTATGATCAGTAAACTCTTGGCACACTTCCATGGAATTACAAAAGATGGTATATAGCTGCATTCGGAATAGAAAAATTTCTGGAACGACAGCCAGTTTTTCGATGTAAAAGTGGCACTTATTTATTAAACTAATATGTCAATGACGAGACAATTTTTTATTTTTGTTATTATTTTTTTTCGAAATAATGCCAATTAGAAGAGACAAAGCATTACGCTGTCATGTCTGTATATCAATTACATTAATTGCCTCCATAACGGAACCAAAGTACATTTCACAGGACACTGAGTTTGCGAGCTTGTGCGAAACAGTCTTTTGTGTAGGACATGAAGAAAAGTGATAAATAGGGAAATACAGTGTACTAGATAAAAAGAGAAACAATATTTTTATACCAATGAATTTTAACTTTTTCATGAAACTGCTCATTTCTTCTTCAGATTTCTTTTTAGATGAGGCGCTGCATGACTCAAAAAAAAAGCAATCAGTGATGTCACAAGAAAAAACATCTATACCACTGTACAATGTATATATACCATCTGATATTGCTGCTTACAATGCATTGTGAAAAAAAAATACCATAGCTGTCTACTTTATATTGCATAGCTACAATTGGGAAGTGCTGGCATTCTGCAGTTCATTAAAGGTACAGTATACGCATGCACTAGATAGCGCAGTAAGAATTTTCAATTTCCTCTTGCTTTATTTTCTATGTATTAGATGGTGTGGTATTATTTCCCATTTATGTCTGGGAGTCTGTATAGTCAATATTGGGAAAAACAGTTACCTTAAATCGTTGTGGTTGAAGTTTGTCTTTTTTTAAACTTTTTGTCTTACAAAAACAAGTTTCTCTCGCCTTATAGACGAGGGAACTAGAAGCAATCATTTTCCACAAATTTTGTTATATATTATTGCATCAGTAGCGCATGTTTTAGCTTGAGAAGATCATTTGTGTAGTGTTAACTATGGCTGATCTTCTGTTTTTTGCTCGTTTCAGGTGCACCAGAGATGAGAATCCATCCCATGGCCTTCAGCACAGTATGGCATGTGCTTTGCTGTAACAGTGTCAGCAGATGGATTGTGAAGTTGAATAATAGTCACACACGACCACGGTTGACTATAACATTGAACGAATCCGTGAAAGGGCTTTCCTGAAAAGCCAGTTGACTATCTATGAATCAGCAACAATTTTGCACGAAGCCGGGTGGCTTAGTGAAACGTTTTGACCCTCTCATTCGGAAGACCTAGGTCGGCCATCATGGTTTTACAGTTTTCCATGGTTGTTTCCATGCAAATTCTTTGAAATTTCCTTTAAAAATAGACCTCTGTTTTAATAGAATTCATTCAACGAGTATTTCGAGATTGTGTAGAAAATGTAAACGACACTTACTACTCAACTCTGGTTCATATTCAGGATATGCAGATGGTCCAGTGTAGGACAGCCTGATTTCTTAAGGGCACTTATCAACATTCCGCGAGTGTGACAAAATTGCTCCACACACTAAAATTGGGACACATTGAGGTCCAGACAAGAAAAGTTATCTATGGGGTTATTCAAACATTTTAATCTTTCTTGTAATTTATAACTTGTTTCCCATATTTTAACACCTAATGACCACAACAGGAGTAGACATAATCACTCACATCCTTTGACCGAGCTTTGAGCCAAGATGGATGCTTACTATTGGTCCTTTTTGCATGCGATTAGACGATGGAATAGCCTTCTTGGCGAAATCAAGATTTAGTAAAATTCAATTTAACAATGATATCTAATTTGCTACTGACGTGGGAGAATTCTCCTGAAATTATTGACTCCCCCTACCATATGGCATTCATTTTTTTAACTGTCGGGTACTGAGTCGAGTATACATCTCATCACAGCATTTTATGGACAAGTCCTTGCTTTTGGACTCTTTTGGACCATTCTTACAACATGTTAGAGTTCTGCTTTAGCAACTTTAATACCCCATTGCATCATCACCGATTAAGAATCGTAATGAAAGTAAATGCTGAAAACTGCAATGAATCTAATTTTCAATATAAGTTTTTCCAATCTAATTTTCAATATACGTTTTTCCAATGTTTGACTTGTACTCATGAAGCCAGAATTTCATTTGCAATATCGTAAACCATGCACAATTAATCAATAAAATGAGAAGAGAGATGACTACAAGCATTCGATTTTTTTTTATTTCTTGCTTATTGACAATCAAAGGTAGTTTCAGCTGTAAAAATAAATAAAAAACTATTGTGGCCCGGGGGGAGCGAAAAGAAAGCAATTCGATTTTTCTTAACGTTCATGCCTTCATGCATAGACGTTAAATTGAAAGTAAAACATGGAAAGTGTGAATTGATAGGCATTATCTGGCAGCAAGATAAATGTACTGCAACTTGTACTCAACTGTAAAGGTGTCATCTATTTATTCAAGGACCCGACCCAGCCCTAATCCATTATGGAAAACGCGTGCAGTTTTTCACGTAGCTATTTCCAGCTGTTTGCCATCTCATGGGGATGAATGGAAATAGGACAGTCGATTAATTTCAGTATAGGGAACAGAAGCAGGAAATTGGGATCAACGAATTAAGCACAATGGAAACGGTTACGCAACGATAGAAATGACCACGAACATTCAGAACAATGACTAGTTCAGACATTTAGCACGTGGGTTTTGACCATGCTCCATAAGGCTATGACAAACAAAAAATCTAGTTATTGTAAGCCGGAGATGGAATTCAAGCTGACATTGCATCCAATTAATGCATGTACAAGGGGGTGTACAATAGAAATTAATACTCCATTGAAGGCAAAAGTTAGCCCAAAACCATATTACGAAAAACATGTGGCACATATCCTCATCCTATCATCGAAATTTAGAAAAGGTCCTCCATTGCCAGAGTTGTCCTTTAACAACATTTGTATGTAGTCTCCAGTGACATCACTATATCTTAATTTGTCTTTTTTCTTAATGTAATTGGAAATCATGTTATCCCAAGTTATCTAAAGAAGAGAGTAACTAGTCCTTCTAAAAAACCAAAGTAACATTTGACCATGAAAAAAAGGTTGCAGAAACATATAGTTCTATTAATCCAACACATTATTATACCATCAAAGGAAATGAGAAAATAAGAATCGGAACAGCCACCTGTGCACAATTGCATCCCTACTTACTGCACAGATATAAACTGATTGCTGTACTAGGCTATTCCAACTACAATTGCTAATACGGAAAACTAACCAAGAAAAATATGAAAAATCTGGAACATAATGAATGGAAATTTAGACCTACATCTGTTCAAAGACAAAACAAATTAGTCTGTTCCTTGTCATGGGTTAGTAAATTGCACATACATGGTTTTGGTGACGTACATTCACAACCATGTAACTGTTTTAGATTATCTTTTATAGGACAATCTGATGTCAACAGATTAGGAAAATTAAAACTATGTAATCGTATAGGCATGTGGGACTCAGCCCAACTAGCAGTAATATAACTAATTATAATATCACTTCAGAAATCCAAACATTAATGACAATGTCACTATAATTGTTCAAAAGAAATGTCTAGATGAAATTGTCAGGTAATATTAACAAGTATAGCTGATGCAATTTTAAGAACTTTAATATTCAATGTGGTTTATATTTTATAAACAATGAGAATGTCTTTGGAATATATCACTCCCAATAGGCAGCTACCAAATTATATATTGCCTGAAGAAAGTAAAGTGTTCAGTTGAAAGGGTTAACAAGCCTAAGCGTCGATAGAACTAACCCTAAAGCTCTTTCTTGGAACCCTGGTAACGGATGGTCAGAGAAGCTAATAAAATTTGGAGGAAAATCAATCAGAATCAATAGGGCGCATTTGGGGAAAACGACGATAGCATATGTCATGCAACTACAAATCAGGGTCAGTGACCAACCAAGACACTGAGATAGGTCATATATTTAACTAATAGAGTTTTATAGGCGAGATAAAACTGGCCTATTCCTCACAACTACAAGGCACAATTTTCTAACTGGTTTCTATTGGTAACAATTTTCCAAATGTTCTGCTATATAAACGCATGAGACTTATGCTGATAATAAAAAATGCTGTAAACCAAGCTACAATGTACTGAGAACTGTAAAATAAAAATCCTGCTTCTTGTATACCCGAGTCTTTATTAGTTATTTATGCCATTGTTGATAAACGTTCGCCACAACATTCCAGAAAATGTGCAGTTGATAATTGGGAAAAGCGACATTTGCAATTTGTTGCATCCATTGCGATGAATATCATCATGAAATTGGGGTGTTTCGCATCAACAGAACATACTTTCAACAAAAATAACTGCCATATTTGGTTGAAATGTTGCATTCTAGGAGGACATGTATGTATGGGATGTAATTCACACATCCGCTGTTACTATTCTATGGCTCTCATTTTGTAGTTTTATTTCCAACTAGAATGCCTTTCTCTAACCGACATTGGGTTTTCCTATATTATAATAATATTAGCCCAGAATTGCATTTCTGAAACACCTTTTTCTCTTCATTACATAGAAGTAAAAGAGTGGAGAAACTCTTGCCCCTTTTCATTAAGTATCCCCGCTTAAATGAACCAATTATTTTCTACATTGTAAACGATGTGAAAAGAATTTCCGCTTTCCCTTTTTTTAAGAAAAAAAAAGAAGAAAAAAAAAAGGCAACACTGCATTGTCTTCGTTACGATATAAGCGCTAAAACGTGCTCGTATTTCGTATTCTAGCAGCTGTATATAACTATATAGTGCAATGCAATTGCCTTGCAACTACAGCTGCAAACATTCCAAGATGCCAAGAAATAAATAAAAAAATTAAGAAATGCATGACGATAAATGTATAAAAAAGTGAAAGCCATTCTCTGAAATGCACAAAAAAATGACTGCACTATATAATTTTTCACCAATAAATAAAGCTTTGATAACGCTAATTTGATTTTTATTAATTGAAGACCATCTTCTATATGTCACGATGCTGGCATCTGCTCAAAAATAAAGTGACATTTACATTTTCAAACCATCCTTACGTCTCCATGCACATTTATGTGCAGTCACTATACATAAAGTGTAGGTCTATATTTTTAGCTCATGTCAAGATTAAATCATTACTCGTAGAGTTCTAGCCAAACAAGCTGGTCCGCGATTTGCTTGTCAAAAGCGATTCAAATTACATAGTATTCAACTAAAACCTGCATAGAATAAATCACGTGAAAATCAATACGAGTCTACACGTATAATATTCTTTCTGGAACAATATTTCCTAGAAAAATGGAAAAAGTTGACAATCGGAAAACAGAAAAATTATACTCTGCTTAGACGTCAATATTAAACAAAAAAAATTGAAAGAATAGAACTCGGCTTTAAAAAGCTTTTCAGTCACTAATCACTATGAAAACTAAAAATGTTGATATTTCAATAAAATTTTTTTTCCATATAGAGCTAGTACTAACACTTATTTTTCCAAATGACATTTTAAATACGTATAATACAATAAGCTATACTTTCAGATTCTGGCAAAGTAAGCATTTACAGAGGTTAAAATTTAAGGTTTAATAACCTCGGGTTAAGAAATAACTCGAGGTACCTCGGGTTATAGAACCCATGTTTAACCTGAAAAAAACAAAATGGCGGACGGAGTAGGAACACGCCTATAACCCTGGTTTACCCTGCCTAATGGCTGGGTTAACCTTTTCCCCTTTTTTTCCTAACCAATGGTCTTGCAATACAAAGGTGGGTTAACCTAGTGTTATCAGCACGTTAACCCTAGGTTATTCTTAAACTGTGTATAACAGCTTAATTACCATAATCTGTAATATTATTTTCACGATCGTATAAAAGACTGCACTTGGGGCATTTACGATGTTACATCAGTTTGGTTTATTTTGGTACATTTACCATGATGCATTATTCTGTTATTTGTTCGGACTTAAAAATATAATTTGCATCCAAAGCAATACATGAAACCTATATTATTTAAGGCAGATACGTGGGTACTTTTCAGGCTTGTAGTGGCATTTATAGGAGCAAAACTCTGTAGAACGTGAACATTCCTGAAATGTTTCATCTTAGACTATACAACTCATCGTTGACTTGACAGTTAAACCATACAAAAGAGCTCAAGTGAATAACCAATGGGTGCAGGTGTTTTTCGTCTCATCCAAAGGTATTTTAAGAGTCATGAAGTATGTTGCAGTTTTCAAGTTTTTGAAAACTCTTAATAATAACGAAATTAGCATACAGTACGTGTCTTAAACCAGTGCTCTTGAAAGAGTCATAATCTTCAAACGCGACATCTTCCAGACAATGTCATTGCATGCAGGTTCAGTACAGAAACGAAAAAAGAGAATCTTCCAAAGTGCCACGGGAAAGGTTTCTTATACTTTTATTGATTGAGTGCAGTAAACAGTCGGATTTCCATGCTTGCTGCAAACAAAATTACCAGCAAGACTTCAGAGTTGGTGATCTTGTTACTGAAGCAAGCACACGGTGAAAATTCTTAAGAACCTTTAGCGGATGGAGATGGTGTCTTTTGAGGAGATCGCTAGGGGCATTGCAGCGGATGTTATTTTTCAATGGTGAGCAAAAGTCATCGCGGAATAAAAATAGCAAAAAAGGTCGGTTCATCAACAGTCTGCCAGAAGGCGGTGGACATGATGAGATGGAGAGAGAGAGAAAAAAGAAGAGCGCAGAACAAAATAAACCACGAAATGGAAGGAGCGAAAAAAGAAGAAAGAAGATCCAACCCTCATTATTGAGAATCAATACTCATCTCGTTGCCATAGCAACGTGTTGGGAGGCCTTGCTTTCTTTCATCTCTCCCATGACAACACAGTGGTAACATATCTACAGCATCCCTTTCTTCCTAAGAATCAAGCCTTGGTGCATTGTACGCGTAGGAAATCGATGGATTTCGTGAACGAAATGTGTGAAACATGTGCTCGGCTTAATATTAAGACTGCATCAAGAGTAACGGATGGGAACACCTGATGCTGCACTGGGTCATGCCCTCGAAATGCTACGTAATCGTCATTTAGAAATAGAATGCCCATGTGGTCAATCATTTAAAACAAATTCTCCGTTTTCAAAAATTTGAAGCAAGGGAAAAATGATATAGCAATGTTATACAGAAATCAGATTTTGTATAAATTTAAGAGGGGCCAAAACACATTTACTCGCATTTGGGTAATCTTTGAATAAGTAAAATTAATATGTACACTTTGAAAATGTCTAACATTTTTACTAACATTTTAAATTAAAAAGACAATCAAGCTTTGTTGGTCATATGATCAGATGGGGTTCTGGATAAATCATGCATGCAGCACCATCTATGGGCATACATCGAAGTCACTGAGAAATGATTGAATTTGGACAATTATATCCTTATTTTAACTTCAAGAAAAGTTTATAACAAAACAACTATTTGTGAGTAGTTACCAAAATCAGAAATCTAATAACTAATTTTTGACTCCCCAATATTAATGTATTTGTTCGTACAATCATACTTGATAACTTATTTGCAGGCTCTATCTACCTATACCTTTACATGTCGTATATAATTATCATAAATTACTCATCCACAAGCAGCGTATTTTGGCAAATTAAAAAATTTCGGTTTTATAGACAGGCCTCATTTAAGTAAATAGAACAATATGCAATGTACTTCAAATTATAGTAGTATTTCAGTATTTCAAATTATATATTATAATCACAAAGACGTGAGGGAAATCCTTTTTTGGCACTGAAACAATGTGCAATTTTATTACACTACATTTTCCAAATTGCATACACAATAGTAATTATCTATTATGTCAACACAAGCCTACCTCATCGTATCACTTTTGTGTCATCAAAATAGCAATACAGCCGTGGTGCTTATTTGTATAACGAGTATGCTTAATTACAATTTTTATTCACATTTGAATTAAGGGATGAAATGGTCCCCAGGGACACCAGGAAATTTCCCGGTGTGCTCTTCCATTGCAGTTACCATTTACAAATTCCAATCATACGACAAAAGTTATAATATAATGATTTTTTGCAGACATTTTTAAATAAATACACATCACAAAAATTTTAATAATCACTTAATAATATAAATCACTAGGTCTGAATTATAGAAATAATTTGTGCTGTATTCTTACGAAGAAATATCGAACCGTCCCCAAAACTTACATTCAAGTTTCCCTGCAGTAATACTTTTGGTGATTGTCCTATTACGACCAAGGGGTAATACTTTACTACTTTCCATTCCAAGAATCTGAATTCCTAGCCATCATATAGGGACCAAGTTCTCCTCCAGCAGTTACACTTGTTTGGATAATATATCGTTATTGTTCCTACTCCAGTTGAAAATTTCCACGAATTATCTAATCTTTAAGTTGTTAATAATAAATATCACATTTTCCGATTTTTCATTTCCCCATCCTGGATCCATCACTACTTTTATTTTAAAAGACGAAAATATCCTTGACATTTTGGTTAATATTTTCCTTTCCATAGTAATTTGTATTAACATGTTTCTATAATGCTTATAAACACAACATTGACTTTTCTCTCAATATTCCCATTTGGCATCACTGAGACTAGTAACCTTAATGCAGTGACGATCAAAAATAAATTTCGTTTCAGAACATTGCAGGCCAAGGATAACATTTTGGTTTATCAACAATTTTATCACGTACTTGTCCTGAATTAAGATAAACGATTTACAAAGTTAAGCATACTTAATCAAATTATGGTCTCTTCATTGAATAAACCTCCACAACCTGCAATGAATTTTGAAGAGGAGTCAGAGAGGACATAGCCTCACAAAAAGACAGTGATGAAAATGTATGAGTATAGGATCATTCACGATTCAGATTGGATATTGTGCCGAAATACTAAGCCTGAAAATTTTGTGCAAAATCTTGCAAGTGTTTCACGTTACCGAAATTCTGCTTTGAACATGGCTTATGTTGTATGTGGTGTGAAAATGCACAATAAACGTCAGGCGTCACAAAAACTTGAAATTTGTGGGTTAATATTTTCACATCCCTAGGCTTAAAAGACTAATTTGTGTGCTGCATGATGCTAATTTTCAGGAAAGATCCATGCGTGTGAGAAGCTAATTTTCTTCCGATTAAATGGGATGCTTCGAGCTGTCATATTTGATTGGCAAGGGCGTCACTGGCCCGGGCATTTTCACAAAAGCGAGGGTGGTATTCAAGTGCCAATTGCTTCCGTAAAACAAAGCAAAAAGAACAATGGAAAAAGGGAGTGAAGTCGCCAAAATGCCTCATCCTCTTTTAACAAAGGATCCTCGTTAAAAAGGAGTAGAAGGGCAGTATACTCCGAGAAGTTAAAATACATTGTTCCCAAGACCATAACCGCTGTGCTAGTCCCACCCTTCAAACTTACAAGCTATAATTATTTATGTGTACATCTTCAGTTTCAAATTCAATAGGGATACATTGGCAATACCAATGGGGATTGAAAACAAAAACCAGGGTAATATACGAGCGAATATGCTAAACTGTATACCGAGCTTATATAAGGTACAATAAGGAAGCTACCTTAATTTGGCTAAATGGCACTCAAGCTTCCAATGCAAGTAGTACTAAAATTCGGTCTCATGAACAGTATATGTATAAACACGTACATCACAACATAAAGAATCCCCTATTGCAAATATAACATCGACCACATGAATAATCAGAAGTCAATATAATTCAACCAAAAAATGCCTGCACGTTTCAAGCAGTTTGTTCCTTGAAGGCTCCCAAATACAATTTAGTAATACGAAATTAATCCCACAATATGAAACAATCTAATGTTCATGAAAAATCTTAGATGTCATTTTTGCAGAAGGCTTGCTTATGGAATATGAGAAATATGAAAATTATAACATGGTGTGTATAAAAGATATCTATCCTGCATAATAAAACTATATTATTAAAAATGGGCCATATAGTTTGCATTATGCTGCAGTCATATCAATTTAAAATTTAGAGTTACTTGTCAGAAAGGGCTAACATCTCCTGGTGCCCGAATGATTTGTATCCTTCTGACAAACACGCTGCTTTTTTTGTGTTGTTGTTGTTCGGTATCTTTGACCTTTTTTTTTTCGCAAAAATCCACGACGGTATCGTTTTTTGGTGCACGTCTGCTGTTTCCTTTTTCCAGTAAGTAAACCCAGCAATTGAGGGAAACGACTTTTCAGCTTCCAACTGGGACTGCGACAAACACGAACAGAAATCCTATTTGCGCTCAGAGGTTAGACAAAGTGCCAACTGCTTTGTATTCGTATCTGATCGAGGTTTGGAGCTTTTTTTATTATTAAGCCAGCTTGTTCCTGCGCAAAAATCAGTCAAAACACAACTTTATGCTAGCTTAGTTACCAAATGAGTGTGTAAACAGGAGAGTGATCCAGCTGCGCGTCTAAGCTAATCATATTTTTTCTCCATTGCTAGCGTGTGCGTATGTGTGCCAACAAGAGCAGAAACGTGCAGAATTGCGCTCCTACCATTGCTCAGCATCTTGAATCCTGTGCAGAAAGGCAGCCATCTCGCCTTGCCCATACGTTATTTGACAAGCGAACGATATAAATCATGTCAAGAGTTGAAAAAAGAGTTGTTCATCAAGCGCCCAACCACCTCCGAGAAGCATATCTTACGGGGATGCGAATTTATTCTGAATGGCGCAAAGCGAGTTTGATGGGCATATATTTCAATAGAACTCGGCTCGGTCATCAGTGTCAAGTACTTCGCGAAGCCTACACCTCGAATACAAATGGTTTTCTTAAAAATAAAAAAAATGTTAAAAATTCAGTTTTTTTTGTCTCCTTGAAGCAGGGTAGATGCATCTTTCCATCCTTTCACCGAACTCAAATTGTTAATAATATAAGTTTCTATCAAATTCAAGTAGTGCTTTATTGATTAATATGACTAGTGATTAAGTTTCAAATGCACTTGTCAGTTGACCAGTTTTTCCTATTCTAATAAATGGGTTTGATTGTCTGATATGGGTGGAGCAAAACTTGGAACTGCTTTTTTACTTCTATAGCATTAAGCGTTTCTTTTAGTACATTCCTGAATTGTCCCTAAATTTAAATGTTGAAGATTTTTAATGTATAATAAGCTTTTCATTAATTAAACGCCTGGATGTAAATGGAAAACCAAAAAGATAATAGTCTGGGTTTTAATCCCCACGTCTTTTGATTACTAGGGCCCACTGGAGAATTCATGAAAATAAAACTTTAATCAGGACGTTTAGTAAATTTGTTTTACAAACTTTAAGCATATTTCAAGGATTCCAAGTATATCAATTAGCACAATAATTGTCAAACGAGTAGAGAATTTTTACAAAATATAGCTTTGTTCTTTATAGAATGTTACTGATTAATAGAAATTTCCGGAAGAGGATATGAAATTCCAGCATATTTCAAACATAATTCCAGACTTCTTAGGTGTTAAAATTTAAGCACATTTTCAGGTTTTCAAGGTTGATAGACATCCTGTTAATCGAAAGCTTCGTGTACATACTATGAATATGTGAATACATGAACTTCAGTTGCCTTCAACGTTTATTGGCTATTTCAAGTTCTCGATATCGATCCAAAATTAAGATGGATATAATTCAATTCTTATCACTTCGGATGAACTAAACTCATCTTTCATTAAAAGTTTCAGCAGACAGCATAAAACAACGGAATTTTTAGAACATTATCGTTCAAGGAAGTTTTGCATTGAATTCCTGTTTCAGATATTCTTGCCCAAGTCTAGCTTAACTTGTTTGGAAAACTGATTAAGGCCAAGTGTTTACACATTCGCCACTGGAACATTCGAGTCTTGTTATGTTATGCACATATCGTAAATAACGATACGCGATATAAACAAATCAAGATATCTAACCCTACATCACACAGCCTTAACTCAAATTCGGATTATGCAAATTGCTCGCATTGGATTAATGCCAACACAGTTTTCCCCTCAATCAGGCGATGGAAAGCATTTCCGCATTTTTGCCAGCTGGACCAAAGTGTTGAAAGTATCCTTATAAATCAAAAAATAAACACGACATCGACAGTGGTTTACATAAGCTGGCACTGCTTTACATTTGTTACGTTCTTATTTTCGATCCCAACTAACACATTCACAGCTGCTCATTGCAAGATTAAGTAAATATAAACGGGAAAAGTTCAATCTTGCTTAGTAACATGAAGAAAAATATTTGACTTTTGTAGGAAAAAAAATTCTGAAGTAAAAATTCAATGAAAAGACCATGAGCAGGCGAGAAAACATGTTCAAGGACACGATTGCAATGCATCATCAACACTTGTACAGAAACCAGGATTTATTAAAATCATATAAAGGCATTTCCACACATGTTCGACCTTTCACATGTGACGATTTGAAACATGACAACATTGCACAATGACACCAATATTCTGTGAACACTGCTGATCATTGTCGTGAATTGCAAAACATTTTGAGGAGGTTTGTTACATTTAATTTATAAGACCTCGGGAAAGTCGAGTGCTATGCCTAATTTTGTGTTAAGGAGGATCCCTATCCCTTTCAATGGGTGAAATTTGCAAACACACTCACAGCCAAACAAAAAGAAGTTAACTAAAAATAAAGATTGTTTAAAATAGATTAATAAATCAGCAAGGGCATTCGATTGTCGTTTTTCACTTTGAAATGGTAGATTTTTTAAAATTAATAAACTTTGAAAAATGTCCGTTAATTTGCACACGCTGCCTGCAGGTGGCAGCATGAGATAGGCAAGTTGTGAGTGCACAAATTCAGATAATAATTTAATTTAAATACATCTACTATTTTAAAATGAAAAACGACAATCAAATGCCCTTACTGATTTATCAAGCTATTTTAAACAATGTTTACTTTTACTTAATCTTTTTTTATTTGGTTGTGAGTGTTTGCAAATTTCACCCATTGAAAGGGATAAAGGGTTGTAATCCCATTAAACACCAATTTGTGCCGGAATTCCACTTCCTGGTCAGGAAATTTCCGTTAATCAGAAAAATCTGGGAAAATGTATTGAAATTAGCAGTGGAACTGGTGCTTGGAGATTTATAGGAATGGCCTTTGTAGTAAGTTCCAACAAATTTTCAGGACACCCTACTTTTCAAAAAAAAAAAAAAAAATAAGGACGTCCATGAGGAAGGGGAAAAGGGGTCTGGACTAAAACGGAAAAAGGGTGGATAGGTGGTAGGAAGTGGATGGTCAATTTTTTAAGGAATTTTGGGGACGTTCTTTTTGAATGCCCCCTTACTGCACATTTGTGTTTCGCCTAATTCCAGGCAATCACACAAAGCATTTGTGCATTGTGTGATTGCCTATTTAAAGGCGCATGCCGTTCAGGACACCCTACTTTTCAAAAAATAAATTAAGGACGTACATGAGGATGGGAAAGGGGGTCTTGAATAAAACGGAAAAAGGATGGATAGGAGGGGGAGGGTCAATTTTTTAAGAAATTCTGGGGACGTTCTTTTTTATTGACCCCTTACTGCACATTTGTGTTTCGCCTAATTCCAGGCAATCACACAAAGCATTTGTGCATTGTGTGATTGCCTATAGGCGCATGCGCATTGTTTGATTGCCTACATTAAGGGGCAATCCCACACCATTGCATTGATATGCTGTGTGATTGCCTATTTCTAGCTGGAGCGCCAATTTGGGCAATAAATAAGGAATGAGCAAAAGCAGAAGTCATTCATCCTATATCTTAGTGAAAAATGAGAGACGAATCCATAGTTTATTAGCACTGGCGACAAGCGTTTCCATTCCAATCAACTTTGTCTTTGTCTGATTAAGTATAGTTAATCGCTTATGAGCGCTGCCTGGGCGTCAGCAGCTTGCGTCGTGCAAATAATACTCCTTAATCCAGACGCGCCAACCAATTTATTCGAAAGCAGATTTAAAAGTTGGTCTGTGCGACACAAAGTATAATAAATCACTCTGATGGCAACATATTTCATATACAGGCACTGATACAAGCTCATGGTGCATTTTAAAAGACCTGCATGCATTATTACATATAAAACATAGGAAGACCATGCAGCGATGGTTAAATATAAAAAAAAAACAGAAAAAAAAAACTGCAAACACAATTTAGCACAAAAAAAAGTCTGGCAATCGATTTGCATGTATCAAATTTATGTAATAAAATGTGGAGGAGGGAAAGAGAAAGGGGACGAATAAATAACACACATGTGAGCGAAACCAAACAATCAAAATTTTGAAATTGAAATGAGGGAAGAAGTAGACACGTACACAAAGTCACACTGCCCTTTGCTCTCCCCAGTGTGCTATAAAACATGTGGAATTAAAAAAAAACTAGCCATATAACAAATGTAGGTTGGACACGTATGGCGACCTCCTGGTTCAAACTACAGCAGCCTTTATTTCTGATTTAGTAAGAAATTCCCATTGGGATATCATCATCCAACTCGCGTGATCTGAATTTGAAAAGGGGTGACATCACGTGCAGTTAAGGATACTGAATTGTATTGTCATTAAGGCCTCTGATTTTTCAATCTACAAGACTATCATATCAGTATTGGACAATACGACCTCGATAGTAATTTAGCCTTGGATTTAATCCAAGCCATAACCACGCCTAATATACCATTTTGCACCAATTGTTCGAGTCATTTTCATTGTTACTTAGAATTCTGATTTGATTTCAGCTTAAAAAGAAATTTTAAAAGTAAAAGAATAACTTAAATGCATCGCTTAAATAAAATTTTAGAAGTCTTCAATTACATTTTACTCAACGAATTTTTTTTTCTATTTTTTTCTTATTGATTCCACGTATTTGCAAAGTTTCGTAAATGGCATATTGCCATACTTAAATTTCCAGATTCCAAGAAATTCATTGAGAATTGTTTCAGGGATCGATGTAATATTAATAAATTAGTATTTCTCATAAAAATGAAAAAAACCTCAACGCATTAAAATTCCAGTTTAGATGTAAATGTACACATTTATATGCAGTCCAAAATGCACGTAACTTACAATTTTATTTATTAAAATTAGATTAAAATATAATTCAATTAAATTCTTAAAAGGATGCAGCCTACTGCAAAATGAAGAATGAAATGTAACGTTTTTATCGCCTTTAAGCCTCACACTCGTTATATTTAAAATGTTTCCGATATCACAATAATTTGTAACTTTTCCAACTATTCAGTATTCATTAAAATTTCCTGAACTTTGCATGTGGGTTTCATCTCTGGCAGGCATCCTATATTCCGGCAGCACTTTCCATCCGGTAGAAACTGCCAACAAAAGGCAAAATTGCATATTTTAATAAAACATGAATTGTTGGCTGATAAACAAGCAACACACGCAGACGCCGTACATTAATTAAATATAGGTCTAAACCCACTTTAAGCAAGCGGTATAGATGTATTTTGTTCACGAATTTCCTATTTGATAACATTCATTTTGCAGTAGGCTGCATCCCTTCAAGAATATAAATTAATTATATTTTATTTAAAGCAGCTTGCATTTAAATAAATAAAATGGTAAGTTACGTGCATTTTATAAGGCTTACAAATGTGTACATGTACATCTCAACTGGAATTTTAATACATTATGGTTTTTTCTCATTTTTATCAAAAATAAAAACCTAATAATATTACATAGCTTTCTGAAATTGCATAAGTAGGTTAAAATTTATATCAAACTTATGGTAAAAACAATATGATAAATAACGTTGTTGAAATATTTATAAGTCTGAACTGGCCTTTTTTCTTATAAAATAAACCGAGGTTATTCTTGACATCACAAGGGCCTATCTAGATCAATGTTATTTTCAAATAAAACAGAAGATGAAATTTATGTTGGAGCCCCACTCTTGAATCTTCTGGTAATTAATGTCAATATGTAATAACTCTGAATAAAATATAAACATTGGGGCGGTGGCTCCTCGAGCCTCAAGTGCCCCATGGGACACGGTTGGACACCTGCTCTAGGCTATAGTGTCTCCACAACGATGTTCTAAACAGACTCATATATTCCATGAATTGCTACATATAGTATTAAGTTCCTAGAACGTTCTAATTGTAATGTTTGTGATTTTCTGACTCACTTAATGAAAAATGTACCAAAACAATTCAATTTGTTTTTCATGTCCTTCTCAAGAATAACGTCAGATTCCATTTTTTAACTTAAAAAACAGTGAATAAAGTTTGAAGCTACAAATAAGGCGATCAATGAACATAATCCAAGATGCACGGTTAGTACTTTTTATGGATGACGATACAAAAACAGATGTGATCGAAAATCCAGTGCTTATTATCAGCTTACTCAGCAACTTTAAGAAAACCTTTCGTAGGTAATGTGATGTCTATTTATGATTATACATAAGGCAGTCAACAAACTAATAAATTTGTGCTGAGAAGGCGTGGTTTTTCCAAACTAAAGCCAAATTGTCTCTACGATTGAGCTGGTTAAGTAGTCTCCAAAGAACTTTCTAACATACTCGTATAACAAGCGTTAAAAAAAGTAAAAGCTGAGAAACTAGTCCATTTATAAAGTTAAAAAGAAACCTAACCATGCAAGAAGCGTTTTTATTGCTAGGTTTCTGTACGTTTATGAAAAGTAAGCCGATGGGAATCTCATGAGGTGTGCTAAAGCACATAATATAGCTTAATAAAAAATAGTGCTTGGCTCACAAACAGTAGGTTTATACGCATTTGCTGCCTTTGACATGTTTATGATCAGGTTATATTAAATTCTTCTCATTAATAACCTAATTTACAATATCACAAAATATATACAGCATATGAAAACCGAAAAACAAGTCATACACATTATGAAAACCGAAAAACAAGTCATACACATTATGAAGACCAATTGGCGTCAGCCAATCAAATTATATATTAAAACTACAGATTAATGTTTACGAAATTTTGAAACTAAATTTAATGTAGCGAGACTTTTCATCGTTGATGTTCATTAAAAAAATGTGGGATAAAAAGCAAAGTTCCATCATAGAGAAACTTTTCACAACGCATATATTTCACAGAAATAAACTTGCAAACAACAAGTATATCAATTTATTCAAATGATATCAGTCTAGCTACTGCAACGAAGCATATTGCTAGGTCAGGCTTAAATTACGAACTAAGCGCTAAATGGTCGTATCTTCACAGTTGTTGGCTTTGCAAACAACGTAGAGCAATTACAATTAATAATAGAACAATGATTAAATAAAGGAGGCCATTACGAAATGAAATTATGCACCGACACGCGTGCATGGCTAACTTGAAGACCAATGTAGGCTTATATGAGCTCGTGCTATATGTTCATTGCCCAAATGAGGCATTCTTAATTGGTACTAACAACAGGTAATGTTTTCGATTAAGGTAAATGCAATAGAAATTAACAAATATTTAGAAATATGGAAACTACTTGTTGTCTTGCATATAAGCTCCACTTGCATACACGTGTAAGTATGAAATTTGGTAATTCAGTAGAGCCTGTCTAAATGCATACGCTTGAGACGGGTGAAAAATATGCTTTTAAGGTACATATGCACTAAAAGAAACATTAAGACACATGAAATATACACATGCTACTTTGGTGTGTCTAGAAGTGTGTCGAAAAACGGCCATTTTCTGACACATTTCGGGTTTCCTGGCGATCGCTCAAGAGGCGGCCTGGAACAAAGGTATTTGCGACACATGTTTCGAAAAACATGCTGGAAACTTAGTTTCAGTGTTTCTTGTGTATGTTGTATGTGTTTGTGTACGTTTCCTCTGGTGCATACCGACCTTAAGTCAGGTTATGCATTTAGACAGATTCGTTTATATACACGGGTCCCAAGACGGAACTGGGCCATTTTATGCTTTTAGAGAGGTTATTCATTCACGCAGAATGCATTTAGACAGGTTCTCCTGTATTACACAAATGAAATTATTATTTTACATATGAAATAGGGAATAACATTGCAATGTTAAGAAATCTTTTTTCTTAAAAAAACCTCCATCACAAATAAAATTATATGACCAAATATATGGAAGAATGTACAATTGATAAGCCTGCAAACCTGCTACAAATGTTACCAATGTGCTTCACCTGTACATGTAAACCCGGGTCTCCACAAAGACGTACATGTATACGTATATACACGTATTTACAGACATTTGCAAAAATGTTTGCCCTTCTGCATGGTTTAATTCAGCTGCCATTTTGTAAATATATGTAAATATCAAAATGTCTTTAATAGCTGTACAATTTTGATATTTACGTAATGGCGGCTGAAACAAACCCGTAGGGCAAACATTTTTGCGTATGTTTGCAAAAAAAACGTGAATATGCGTACATGTACGTCTTGGTGGAGACCCGGCTTTAGAGGTTTGATGCTAAATTTTCACTTTTAGATGTTATATCATTGAAATTTGTTAAATATTTCTACCGATTCCATGACTCTTTTAGAGTAATGACAAGGAAGTGTAAAATAAAAGTACATACTGTACAATTCCATAATCTTTTGTTTTGTAACTACAGTAGTTTCTAGGCGTGTGTGAAGTCTTGCTTGGATAAAAGTTTACTCATTCTGACTTGTTTCCTCGCAAACTGATTTTATTGCTTATAAATCTTTCTGACGTTTTTAGGAAATGCATGTATGTGGGGATAACGTGGCAACGTTGATCGCTTTTGCTTAATTATATTCGATTGACCACATAACTGCAAAGAGTGAAATAACAAGAACAGCGTGGTCCGTGAAATTCAGTAGTCCGGACATATTCCATCCTAATCATAACAAAATGTGCGACAAGTTAGGAAGAATAATGAGGAAATAGTAAAGCCTTTTCGACTGGACCAAAGTTAGCTAGCATGTCGAATCTTATCAGAATTTCTTTCTTTCTTGACCTAAGGAGCCCAAATGTCAGCTTAATTGGTTGAAGGGTGACAGCCATTATGCGTACCCTAATGCGCTAAGAAAGGCTTTTTATGTCCCTTGCCACCCTGACATGTCCATTACAGAGCTTCTATATTTGTTCGGCCAATGGATTTCATTGCAGCTAACAAGCTTTTGGCACCGTTACTCTCGTGCACTGAAGTGGACGAACGTGCCTGACACTTTAACCCCCTCAGGAGACCCCTTGGTCAGCCCAGACATCTTCGAGCCTATGGCGGTAGAATGGACAGATTTTAAGAGCTAAGTGGCCATCGTGAAAACTTGGTCAGCATGAACAATATGCCCATAAATTTCTCATGATGCACATTCACTTTTTTTATTTTAATAGGAAAGGACATGTCCAGTTCACAATCGTTAGGTCGCTGACCAATTCAGACGACTGCCAATGTATATGGATTTTATTGTCAAAATAAAAATGTGCCTGAGAGGATTTCTTCAAAGCACAAACCTGATTGGTCTTTCACCATTGGCTGGGACCTCAACTTTATTCCTTCTAAGCTTTGCCGATTTTTTTTACATTATTCTACTTTTTTAACCAAGCTTTTACAACTTTAATACAAAAAAAACACCAGACTAAGGATTCATATACTATAAAATTTCATTAAATTTGTAAACCTACATACTAGTGCTTTCAGGTGCATGAAAAGCAATATGTTAGTATAGTCTGTATACTTAAAATGAAAAAAAACGGAAATACTGATACAAACAAAGCTTCGTCTTATTACAACCAAACTATAACGTTTATATCGCATCAACTTGAAAATGAATTACCCAGACTCATCTTGGAAAACCAGACAGTATGATTACTTGAAGCTGAACTTTCTATTTCAATTTAATTTACACCGTCTGTGTGCATGCGGCTTTTATTGTTTTCAATAATCTGGATTAGTGCTATACATTAACGCGAAAAACCAAATGAGTTCTGGGAAAACTTTAGGTGAAAACAAAAAATAAAAAGCTTTTCGTCGGATACAAACCATCAATTAAAAGTGAATCTTTTAAAGTTTTAATGAGAGGCATTGTTTAGAATTTTTCGATCACAAAGTTTTAATGGTTGGTTACATAAAACTTCAACTTCCAGACCACAGACTGATAAAATAAATTTAATTAAACTAATCTCATGGCGGCAATTTGAAGATAATGGGGCAAAAGCCATCAAGACCGAAAAGTGCTAAATCTTTACGAAATTTGAATTGTTTGTCTACTTAAGCTTTAAAATATTTTTTCCCCCAAAATTTTCCATGGCAATACATTTTCAGATTACATTTAGTTCAACATTTAACGTTTATGCTTTCTGAATTACAGATCAATATAGATGAAAAATGCATTGCTATATTTTACGTTACTTTATGTCATCGTAAACATTATTTGTTGCTAAAAACCGGTATCTATAGAGCCTGATATGAGAAAATGGTTAAAAATTTAGTTTGGATACATGTTACTGCAAATAGATTGTTGGCTATGTTTAATTTTCCGTCTATTAATAGATCAAATCTTGCATCATTTAATTCATCGATATTGCTTTGTCTCAGTTCAATTTCACGCTGCAGATATTGTTTTCAGACAAATTGGATGCGGAAAAGTCAATAATTGTTTTACACATTAGCAGGCCAAGAACAGAATAAGCCAAAAGTACGCCCTATTAAGCTGATCTACTGTATTTACAGCGAATTGGCAATTTGGATTTTTTGGACTAAAATTTGGACTTTACTAAAATTTAACAAACTAAACGTTGATCTTACAAATACAAAAAACTGCAATAATATATATACATTAACCACTCTAAAAAATTGGTTTAATCTTGAAATAAACAATAATTTTGAATATTTTACTTGAACATCTTATTTTATTTCCATTTAAATACTGCACATCGAAATATTATACTATCATCACATTTACATCATACGACATGCCAGTAATAAAAACAATGAAAATTTCGTATAAAGCAAAGTGTATTTCAAAATTTGAAAAGATACTGTTTTTTTCTTTGTTTTTTTTTAGATAAAGTGCAAATATAAATTTGTATGCATGGAAAGGACGTTTTATTTCATACACTACATGATTTGAGAGTTGTCTCATATTTAATGAGACAGCTTCGTTTACTTAATTTTGCATACATAAGCTCGACAAATCATGCGTAGGCGAAACCATGTTTGAAGATAAGAAAATTTCCATCTTTAAATATGGTTTCCGACAAATAAAACTATTTGCAACTTGACATCAATGTCAAATATCGTTACTGCATTCTAATTCAAGTCTAATTAAATCTATGTGTCATTGATTTAAAATGGGGGCATTAACTTCTTCGTGTGTATAGTACTTTCTGTGTATGTTGATATACCAAAATCAATTATGCAAACCTATACAGAGGCTGCTGTATACATGACATCAAAACATTACATGCAAAAAAAAAAAACAGCAAATGTGATTGTAAACGATTTCCATTTTCATCGCGCCATCCCTTTAATGAGAAATTCTTTTGAAAACAACGCAAATAGGGTATTTTATTGTATATGCAAGTATAACTCCAATTTTATGTGCTATTACTGTTAGAACTCATGCTATATGTGAAGCCTATGCAAATTTAAAAATTGGAAAGCCAGAATAAGCCTATTGAAATGCTGATGAAAATTCCATTTCACAGAAGAAGAAAAAAACGTATTTTCGCTTAATTAAAAATAGAGGAATAAATCAAGCAGAAAAAAATTTAAAAAAACCTCAGAATAGCTTGAACTTTTGCAATACGTAGAAAAAAAAACTTCCTACTCGATCACATTTACTAAACAGCTAGAATACATAAATATAACTTAACTTAGTCGAAACTTATTAAAACATGGGCTATAGATGTGGGGTTTCTTAAAGCAAAAAAGGTTAATCCTACATAAGATTCTGCAAAATTAATTATGCTTCCAAACTACAATGGCTTCACAATTTCTCATCTTGCATCCATTTTTTTAAATATTCTATTTACTAAAACGCTTGCAATTTAATTGCGAAAAATGTCTACATCAGGTAGTTAAAAGTTATTCAACCAGTTTTTTATTAAGATGAAGTTAGTTTATAAAGCAATTTCACGGTGAGATTATAAATATGTGGCAGCACACATAATACAAGACGTATTAATGATTTATTTACCGCACTTATTATCACAAGGAAGCTCGCATATAGAAAGCTATGAAAAAGCCTGATATTAACATCATCAAATTTTAAACACCTTCATTAGAGCGCATTGTGGGATTAGTTATAAATAAAAGATTACGATTCCCTCTATAAAACCACCTTATAGTCACAGTAAGTCGAATATTGGATATGCAGATATTGACTTTTTAAAAAAAAAAAATTAGATCTGCCCGAGTTTATGATACGAAGGTCCATTGTGACACACAAAGGCACTTTGCAGTACCCTAACTGAGTTTACTTCGGTGTCAATGCCTAAGCTAGCTAAGAGCATTTCCCTGTATCGTTATACTGCAGGGAGGGAGGCCTTTGAGGCTTGTCAAAACTTCTATTATCACTTCTGTATCTGATAAAAAGGCACAAAGTTAAAAAAATCGATATTTTTTGATACGTTATTATAAGGCATTGACAAGGCGTATATTTTTCACTCAGTTTCAACCTACATATATACAGAATTTGCCATCAATTCGTAACACCCCAGCTAGGCATAATGTATTTTTAAACGACAAAGACAAGAATGGTATCATATTTATTGATAAGAGTGTGCAATCTAACTGGTCGCCAAAATATTACATCCAAAATTCTAAAATGTTTGATGGGAGAGGTTCGATGAAATATTTTCGTGAAGATTAAAATTTCAAATCTGTATATAGTTTGGCAGCCTTAATCGTGATGGGTATAGAATTCCCTCGCAATGTTTGCAACATTTTCTTGGAAGTTTTCAGTGAATGATTGTCATATTCATAATTACAAATTAACATTTTACTTAGGTGATGTGGCGTTTATAAGAATAAATATAGGCTAATCGTACAGCATATCAATAGCTCTAGACTATCGTTAGTGCATTTTTATGTAATTATCTTCAGAGCTATATACTTTACCGCCTAAAGTCTGTTAGTGAGTATATACAAGTTTTATATAGCAAGGTTTTTTATTATTCGCTTATAGGACAACGTGCCTCATCAATCATAAATGCATGAAGTATTCATTAGGTGAAATGAAAAAAGAGGGAATAAGTACTTCATCAAGGAAGGTAGCCGGTAATTATTTTTGTAAAATGTACACTTATAAGTAACCTAGAACTACGAGAAGTATTCTATGGAGTGCGATTTGTATACATAGTTGTACATTGTTGCGTCACCTTGCGTTGCTAGCGACTTTATACCAACATTTTCCCTTGAATCGCAAGTGATTAAATGACTTACTGTATCTGGCATGGGAAGTATCATTCTTGGCGGTAATGGTACACTTACAGTAAGCCACCATTAAGCTGGAGCAGTTTGTGGTTCCTGATAGTCTGAATACGTGGCCAATCTCTTGGCAATACTACTAGGACTGCATTTATAGTTTGCAAAGAAAAAATGGGAGAAGTTAGAAACGATAAGTTATTTTTTGGCTAAACAATGCGAATACTGAATAGAAAATCTATATTAATATCTAAGCTAACTGACCTGCGACATGATTTCATAATTATGGCTGCACAGCATAATTCCAAGAAATACTTTCAAGAGCTTACAACTTGCCTCATAAATTCATAATACTGAGAATCCAACAATGAGCCAAATGATTTCAGAGAAATTTACGAATACATAAGACCTCACAACAGTGAATGGAATTGTTGTTCCTAGCCTGATCAACTAAACAATTTACGACATACTTTACTTGCACCCTTCAACATTAGTAACAAACTTTCCATACAGTTAGTCTATACACTACAAGGTGTTCAGTAAATTTGCTGAAAATTCAAGGATATCAAGGCTTACCCCTTACATTTCCAACGACTCCTCCCACGACCAATTAAAATAATATTTTTCCAGAGTATGAAATTTCCAATTTTTCATATTTTAAGGGGAATTTCATTTCCCAAACTACTGGACATCCTGCATGGTGTATTACAAGTAGAATAACTAATAAGCTTCATTGAAGTTTACCAAGGATTCCTTGACAATTTAAGGAATAAGCCTTGAAATGCTTGAATATTTTTCCAGCAAGTTTATTAAACACTTGTAGACGAACTGATGTTGGAATTTTGATGGGAAAGTTGCAGGGTGGAAGGAAGTAAAGTACATATATCAGCGATTAAAAGGGTTGTTCCAAACCTGTTCAACTAAACAATTGACGTCATACTTAATCTGCACACTGAAACATTCGTAACAAAATCCCTACAGTTCGCCTACACTACAAAGTGTTCCCCGTATAAGGGGCCATTCAAAAATTGTCACACCTAGGGGGTGGGGGTTGTTTGTTTTTTGTGACAATTGTGACCAAGGGGTGGGGAAGGGGGAGGTTCGGTAATGTGACATCACACAATCAAAATTTATTTCAAACGGTAAAAAATACGCGGTAAATTAATTTTTTCATTTTTTTAACATTTTAAATTTTGAATAGCAGTCGGGAAAAAAGATTTTGGTCCTGTAGTGACTTAAAACTTTCTTCCTGATTGCTACTCATCAATCATCATAGCAATCTATTATTTAATTTAATGTTATTAATATCAACATTGGTTTCATTAATTTAAAATAAGTTTTTTAATATTTTTAAGTATTTTAACAAATAAAATTATAAAATTATTAAAAAAAATAATTGGGAGGGTTGGAAGAATAATCGACGGGTTGTGACATCATTATAGATGTGGTGTAGTAAAATTTGTGACAATTGTGACAAAGGGGTGGGGGGTTGTTTAAAAAGAGGCAAAAAAGTGTGACAATTTATGGATCACCCCTAAGGCATATCCCTTAGTATATTTTCAATAACCCACCCGAAACAAATTACCATAAGTTTTTTCCAAACAGTATAAAATATCACATTTTTCCCATTCAGGGAAATTTACCTAATTTCCCGATTTTCAAGGCTACTGGCCACCCAACTGTATTACAGAATAACTACAAAGTGGTCAATTAAAATGTAACAAGTGCAGTGGCGGCACTAGGGTTGGTGTCACCCAGTGCGGTAACTCATGGTGTCACTTCCCCCCCCCCCCTTTCCTTCCCT
>JAQGBW010001304.1:0-27370 GCA_034698625.1 Julus scanicus
ATGATGGCAGGAAACTCTTGCCGTTAGTGGAGATGAAAGGAATAATAATTCTGTCATTCTTTCCTCCAGCATTTCACAAAAAGGAAAGAACGTAGGGAAAGAATGCTCGTGTATGGGGGCTAATATCTCCTGGATTCGGGGATTCCCCGTTTCAAAATTTCCCTTCACTAGTAACTGGCGTTTTAATGACTTGAAGGGGTGAAAAAAGTCAGGAAACGTTGGCGACACGTAAAATCCACATCGAAATCTTTAAAATTATTTGGCTCCTTTTAAATTGATGTTATTGCATTTTAGCCAATAGAAGATCGACCGTTGAACAAACAAGGTATTCCAACAGTTGCTATTGGTTTGAAATTAACCCCTGCCCCTAACGGCTCGTAGGCGCCTTGATAGCAGGTATAAGAAGAGCTTATCGTTCACAAAGCAATAGTTTTTTTTTGTTGGAGGTGTAGAACCCGATTAAGAGTTAATCGTCAATTACAATGTCTTGGAATAGTTCCAATTCAAACAATCCGTTCGCTGGAATATGGTTCCGACAAGTTCCTTCGCAAAGATCTGATCCGATAGGGCCACGTGGAATCTCGGAACCACATGTTTATATTCGTCAACCGAAAAATTCGTCCATAAAGCGTGGCATGCCCTACTCGCTTCACCGGCAGAACCCAAGGGTTTCTGCACGTTTAGGGCGCATCAAAGGGCCAAGACCCAACAAAAATTTGAATTTGATCAATATCATTCACGCCGTGATTAAGGCCGAATTGGAGTCAATGAAAAGCAATGATTCCTGGGCCATGGAAGCCGCTATGAATCGGAAGGTTCCCTACTGGGTGGATTCAAATCTCGAAATGCTCATGAATGTCAGAAACGTCTCCTCATTTACCATCTGGAAGTTACAAAAGATCTGGTGCTCCGAGACTTGCAATGATTGTTATAGGGACACCATTCGGAGGCTTAAAGTGTCCTTCAATATCTTATTGAAATACGTTTTGCAAGTAATGGATATCTTGGACTACTGGAACGCTGTTCAGATGGATTATGAAATCACTGATAGCATGGAAACTTACCAAACTCTTGTCAAACAAGCAGGGACATCGTTTAAACAACTAGAGAGTCGTTACCAGGAACTAAGGAAACGTATGGAGGAATCACCATGGGCTGTAGAATTTCTTGAGGAGTACATAGTCTGTTAGTGTGCTGTTCAAGTCATGTTATGTCATACTAGTTGACTTCTGTTACCTTAAAATTGTTTCTGGTTCAGTTTTACATTTTTCCATGTTTTGCCCCTAAAGATTTCAGTTCCTAATTTTGTTTACTTTGTTCGTCATCACGTCATGGCTTTAATTGTCTTGATACGACTTGACGATGTTCTTGTTTATAATTGCTTATTATTCAAGGTATACCGCACTTGTTTGCAATTTGGAGTGGAAACATTTCATAAAATCGTTTGGTAGATCTTTGAACAGCTCAATTGTGTGATGTAGCATCAGTTTGTGAACCTGTTTGTGTGGTGGTAAGAGGCAAAAATCGAAACAGAAGCTGTATCCAGAAAACCAAATTTTCATGTTTGTTTTGTCTGACTCCATAATGCTGGAGCTTATTTTTGTATACTGTGTCAAAGACCAGTTTTTAATAAATGGCTTATTTTCACCAATAATCAATCATTCTTGCTTTTTTAACTTATCGGCTAAGTTATTAGAAATGCGATTCTTCTATATATGTAATCAACAATAGAAGATTTCTATGGCATTCAGGAATGACACATGCAATCAAATAAAGTAAAACTATAATTTGATGTTCCGGAAAAGTTGGCTGCAAAACGAAAAAGCCGTGTAACGAATCAATTCATTCTGCATTGAGATTTTCATTTTTTCCCTTCTTAATCGAAGTTGTTTTATTGTTAGCCAAATCCAACCTTGTTTGTGAAAATTTGGGGTAATTTACCACATTTTTTGGCCACTTTCTTTAATTACAGCATTTTTTTTTGGCCATATAGCAAAACATTGTGGGCCGTAAATCGAAAAGAGTGCCATAATTAAAAAGGGCCGTTATAGCGAGATATAATAATAATAATAATAATAATTTTAATTCATTCATACAATCAAAGATCATAGGAAAATGATCCGATATAGTATGTGTATTCCGATTTAGTACTTCCTGGTGTATCGGGTGTCCAATTTCGGGTATTGAGTAGGAGAATAAGTAGTACTTGCACCTATTATTTTTTAGAAACGCAAATGAAATCGAAAATCACACGTATGTAGTATATAAATTCGTGAGCGATATTTTCTTCACTGACATTGAAAAAATTTCACTGAACATAACAGATAGTGCATTTCCTAGTAGTGTGTCGGGTACTCTACTATAGGAACTCACCTTTTTCCGGTAAGAATCGGTATTTTGTCCTTAGTCAAAGCGGCGAGCGAATACTTGGTACACACATTCATCAAGTGGTTTACGAGTAAAATATGATATTTATGAATAAAACGATGCCTTAATTAATTCATCGATCAGTTTGCTACAATATAATTTGTGTGCTGAGGTATATAATTTTAATTATGATTATGATTCAATGATCGCAGTCTTTGGCGAAAGACTCGGAAAAAGGGAAATATTCTGCACTCGCCGAATACCGCATGTGTGACGTCCTTTACAATAAAGTTTCTATTCTGTAAAATTCCTCTCGATCAAATCCCTTCAGTGTCAGTGAAGAAAAAAATCGTTCCCTTTCCACTAATAATCTTTTCACAGCATTCTGTTGAAGCATTTAAATACACGTGAAAATGATATACAGGGTGGGCCAACAAAAAGTAAGCCAACTTTATAAAAATCATAAAAATTTAATGAAAATATGTACAAATATTGTTTTTCTCTTTACTTTCGAATTACCCTCGTTCACGTTCTTTTTTAATGACGTAATCATTCGAATTTGTCTTTCAAAATGGCGTTCACTGTAGAAATCAGAACCGCGATAAGTTTTTTGCTTAAAACGAAAAAGTACAGTGCTAGGCAGTTTTTGAAACTTTCCGGAGAAAGGTGCTAACTTTGAACACAAATTGAAATAGGGAATTTTTTTGCATCCTATTTAAGTACACATGTACAAATTTTCAATAAATTCCATTAACAAACAACCATTTTATGAGTTTTATAAAGTTGGCTTACTTTTTATTGGCCCACCCTGTATATAGTACATTAAAACCCATACGCCACCATATATAGGGTGCGTTAACTGGAATTAGGCTAATGAACGCCACGTACACACGATGCGATTTTCTTGACTGATCGGAAATTACGCTGAATACTATAGGTGCTAACCGGAAGCAGTGTTCACATATTATTCAGTTTCGAAAGTTGTGTTTTCCAATTTTCTATATTAATTCCCAATTTTATCGTTTACATGTACGGTTTTAGCGACGAAATCGAATGTCAAAAACAAACGAATCTGGGATTAATCCGTATGCGGAATTAGACTGATATGGCCAGGTGTGAACGAGGCTTAATAGTTTACATAAATTTGAGACAATAAAACGACCAGGACAAGGCGATACAAGTGAATGATGTTTTTATGAGATAAAATGAAAGAAATAAGATTCTTCTTTAGAAGTTTCCCCGTTCCCAACGTGACCCAGGGTAAAATAAAAATCAATTCACACGCTCCAAAAACAATAATTCAGCTGTCAGACCCTCTGTTCGGCTCCGACTTTGAGACCTGGGACGATCTCAGGCTCCTAAAGCCCCATGGGACAGCTTTACAGTACCGCCACTTCATAACCCTTTTGACCCAAACTCCATAACACAATCACGTGGAGTGTCAAGGCGCGATATAAATCCATCATGTCAATTAACCATAAAAATCTCAAAACGGATGTAATATACAAAAAAAATAGGTGCGGCACCGGTCAGGATGACAGAATAAACTTCGACACCTGAGTGGTTTAGATTCATACACCATTAATCAGCTCAGATGCAGCAACTGAAAAAATGCATGAGAAAGTAGTTTTCTCAAGGAAATGTTTGTAGGTATTGGGGCATTATTGGAATTGTTTTTAGACATTTGGAGATCTATAGAATGCAATTTCGTAGACCATATTGGAAATACTTTTATGTCTCGACTCTTTCTGTATACATACAAAGGGGTGATCCATAAATTATGTCACACTTTTTTGCCTCTTTTTAAACACCCACCCACCCCTTAGTCACAATTTCCCTATCCCTTATACACAATTGTCACAAAAAACAAAAAACCCACCCACCCCCCTAGGTGTGACATAATATTTGAATGGCCCCAAAGTGATTTGTACGAATTCATTTAAGAGGGATCACAACCCTATCCTTTTCAATGGGTAGGGCTTGCAAAGATACTCATTATTGAATGAGGGATGTTTGGGTGGGGGTGAGAATTGTTTGGGGTGGCTTGATGGATCAGCAAGTGCCTCGTATTGTTGTTTTTCACTTTGAAATGGTAGATTTTTTAAAAATTAATATACAAGTTTGTAAAATGTCCGTTATTTTGCACACGCTGCCAGCAGGTGGCAGCATGAGATAGGCAAGTTGTGAGTGCCAAAATTCAAATAATAATTTAATTTAAACAAATCTACTATTTTAACGTGAAAAATGACACGATCAGTACCTCGCTGATTTATTAAGCTATTTTAAACAATTTTTATTTTTATTTAATCTTTTTCTGTTTGACTGTGCGTGTCTTTGCAAATTTTTCCATTGAAAGGGATAGGGTTGTAATCCCCTTAAGACAATACCTGGTAATTTTAAAATGGTGAAAACATTTTCAGGAATGCCCACATATGCAGTAGAGAAAATATTTTAACAATAATGCAAAATGAGTGTCTAGGAGATTTCCATTTTGAATTCCTGTCAAAATAACTTCCAAAACACGTTTGTTTTAATGTTTATCTTAGTTTTGGCCGTTTTTATCCTCCTTATTTTATATTGATGTGGTAGATGGTGAAGAAGTGGTGAAAAGAAAATAATCAAACCCTTAAAAACCTCGCCTCCTCTTTATTTATCATCATTCACCCCTTTTAATTTTGTGTTATGACAGTGTAACCACAACATTGTGACAACAAGGAACATAACAAAAATCCTTTGCCCTTATAACCTCTTTAACAGGAGGAGGTGAGCATTTACCCTGAAGAAACAAGAACCATACTGAATTTGATGATGAATTTGCAGTGCTAAAAGAGCTTGCAGAATTTGAGTCTCATGTGCATAATTAAAAATTTACCATATTTTTAAACATTTCCCTTTGGATTTGCGGGCAAAACAGCATCACAGCTATTGTTATTTCTTGTTAGGTTTCTGAAGCTAAACATAGACAGAATCTGGGCTAAAAGTATTACAGAAGCAATTGAGGTTTAATCTACTGAGACGAGTTATGAAATAACAAAACAAGTTGGCAGTCCCACCTACATGTGTACAATTCTAATTATCCTGTGATGATTGGAAAATTGGATTTTCTGGCAAAATATATACAATGCTCAATCATTTCCTTTTGAAATATCGAATGACCTTCAAAAAAACACAGAATCCACTTTAAGCATCTCACACACAACATATTCGTGCAGAAATTATGCAAATGTAGTAAGGTTCTTACAATTCTTTCCAGAAACTGAATTAAGATCGCGATTTTCCTCTTCATAAATACAACTTACTTATTCTGCTTATGGTTGCTGTTTCAAAAACTACTTTTTATTAAAATACAGAAATTGTGCAAAATTGAATGATAAATAGGGACTTCATGAAATATCTCCATATTTACATTTTGAAATAACATGTTTTTACTAAACGAATTTGATTTAGTATGTTCACCTCGAGCCGATTTAGTCTCGACTATTGGTACAAACGTGCAAATCCAAATTATGGGTACTTTCGCAAAAAAATACAAAAATTCAATGATACAAACTTTGTAAATACATTGAGCAACAACTCAACCTTTGCAAGAAAAAGAAGTAAATTTTGCACAAGAAAAGTTGGATAAACAGTTCGGAAAATTAGGTTAGTAGAAAGTAAGTTATTAAATATTGTTATATCCTTTTTAATTACTATAACACGCCAAGGATGACTGAATATATCGACTGTCTGACTCAATAATGAAAATTTCCATTGTCACCGAAAAGTTTTTCAATAGAACCGTCATGGCAACACTTTGTCAATTACATCAGTCGTAAACCATAACGGCAGTTAAATCGGATTTTAAAACACGCGAAATACTGTCATTCGATAGCCTCGTAAAATGCATTATTTTGGTAAATAAACATGAATGGTGGGAACCCCATCTGCAAGGTTATGGCCACCGAGTTGCGTATCAAGAAGAGGCTATCGGGCCTTCATAAATAGACCCGGACAAATAAAACAAGTTGCACAAGTTTATCCTTTTTAAGTATCGCTATCGCAATTATTCGTTAGTTTTCATGCTTTGTTTAAATCCATGAATTGCAATTTTGGCGAGAACTTTTCGAACGTATAATGGTAACAAAAGCAGCATCAATTACATTATTTGTATAGTTCAGGTAAGACAAATTTTGCATGTTTCTAAAGTTACAGCTTGCAATTTCACTTTCATAAAAGGCAAGACCATCACATTTTTGGGGGGGATAAAAATTTAGTAAAAACATTTTGCATTTTCAAATTTCTTCCGACGGGGGAGGGGGAGGAAGTACCACCAACAACTACTGTATATGGCTATCATTAACAGCCATCATACATTGCATTGGTGAAAAAACGGTATAAAGGGATTTTGAGAACCTATCACTTTCAATGGGTGCAATTTTAAAACACACTCACAGCTAAACAAAAAAAGATTAAATAAAAATAAAAATTCTTTAAAATAGCTTGATAAACAAGCAATTGAAATTGATTGTCATTTTTGACTTTGAAACGGCAGATTTTTTAAAAATTAATAATCAAGTTTTAAAAATGTTCGCTAATGTGCACACGCTGCCAGCATTGAGACTGAAAATTAACGGACATTTTTCAAACTTGTTTATTAATTTTAAAATAATCTAATGTTTCAAAGTGAAAAACAACAATATGATGCTCTTGCTGATCCATCAAGCTATTTTAAACAAATTTTATTTTTATTTAATTTCTTTTTGTTTGGCTGTGAGTGTGTTTTAAAATTTCACCCATTGAAAGTGATAGGTTCTGATTCACCATAAGCAATTATTACAGCGTACCATATCCTTCGGCCATGGAGAAGACCATCAGCAGCAGTTCAGACGTCAGCCTACAAACGTTTAACACCACAGGTAGCACAACTGCCATGGTGGTGACTCCTGATTCCAAGCGTGCCCGTTTTTTGGGCTGGAAGAATGTCCTGGCCCTGAGCTTCTCCTGGCTTTTTCTGTACGGCGGCTACGTGCCCATCAGCGCCATCCAGAGCTCTCTGAACGGTGATGCAGGCTTGGGGACAGTGGCACTGAGCGTCCAAAACGCCTTCGAACTGTCTGGCAACTTGTTCGTGTCCAACCTTATCATCTACAAGGTGGGCAACAAGTGGGCGATGGTTGGAGGGGCCTTTCTCTTCAGTGCCTTCGTGGCCGCCAACTTTTATCCTACATGGGCATCACTAGTACCCACGGCTGCACTAGCCGGTCTGGGCAGCTCCATAACCTGGATAGCCCACAACACATATCTCACCAAACTGTCCCGCTATTATGCTGAGAGCACTGGAAACAGCTACGACACTGTCAACAGCCGTTTCTTTGGAACCTTCTACGCCATCTACTACTCGAGCAACGTTTTGGGCAACGTGGCCTCCTCGTTGCTTCTGGGCGCCACGGCTGCTGCTGACCCCAACGCCACTATCACCTATGACCCTGTGGCAATCTGTGGGGCAGACTACTGCAACCAAGATCTGGGCACCTACTTTCATCCTGAGGTATAAATTTTTCAAATGATCTATGGCACTTTGAGGATGAAGGGATTTAAGTATTGGACTTGACAGCCATCTTGGTCATAAAAATAAGCTGCATTCAGATCTCTATTTCAATTATACACTTGCAGGAAGAGTTGGGACATTCTGGAAGCAACAATGGCAGCGCTTCCCACAGACCAGAAGTGGCCAAGATTTATGCCATGTGTGGCTTTTGCTTGGCCTCCACTTTGCTGGCCGTACTCTTGATCGTGGTGTTGGTGGACAATCTGCCTCGGTTGGGCATTTCGGAGGAACTAGGGGACGCTTCATCAGTGCTGCAGATCATGGGGGCCACCTTCCGACAGCTCAAGGATCCTAATTTGTTGCTGCTTTTGCCCTTAACGTTTTACAACGGCCTGGACAACGATTTTTTCGTCAGTGAATTCTCAAAGGTGAGCAATTTTGGTGATATATATTCAGGGGCGCCGAGAGCCAGGTCCGGACCCAGGGGAAAGGGAGGATTTCAAGGCCGTATATGTCATCACATTTCGGGGGGAGGGAGGGGGGGGGGAGTTAATGTTCCTCGTTTTTACCTTAGCAAAATTGCGTTTTTACCATAGCAAAATTTACAAAAAATTGCGTTTTTACCACAGAAAAAATTGCGTTTTTACCACAGAAAAAATTGCGTTTTTACCACAGAAAAAATTGCGATTTTACCATAGCAAAATTTAGAAAAATTGCGTTTTTCTGTTTGGTTCCGTATGGTTAATGATCCTCGTTTTTAACTTAGCAAAATTGTGTTTTTACCATAGCAAATTTTAAAAAAAATTGCGTTTTTACCATAGAAAAAATTAAGAAAAATTGCGTTTTTAACATAGAAAAATTGCGATTTTACCATAGCAAAATTTTAAAATTTTTCGTTTTTAACGTAGAAAAATTTCCTTTTTACCATAGAAAAATTTAGAAAAGTTTGAAAAATTAAGAAAAATTTCGTTTTTACCATAGCAAAATTTTAAAAAATTTCGTTTTTACCATGAAAAAATTTAGAAAAATTGCGTTTTTAGTATAGAAAAAATGCGTTTTTCAGTTTTCATGACATTTCCAAAAAGTCATTTTCAACATTTAAAATTTTTTTTCAAACATATTCCGAAGGCCCGGGCCACTACAAATCCCGGGCCCGGAGTATTTTCCCCCTTCCTCCCCTCTCGTCAGGCTTGGGTATATTTGCACACATATCAAGGTTTTACATCCCCTTGACCCATGGTGGACAAAAGCGTAAAAAATGAACAGTATCTTATGTATTGGCTTTTCTCATTTAGTCGTTCGTAACGTGTTCGTTCGGAGTGGCGTTCATTGGTTTCGTGATCGCTTGCTACGGTGTCCTGGGTCCTTTGGCGGCGCTGGTGAGCGGCTGGATGAGCACGAAGCGGACACGTTTTATCCCCTTCTTCGTGGCCGGACTTGCGCATATTGGTAGCGCCGTGGCCATGCTGTACTGGAAACCAGCCGATGGACAAACTGCTTATGTCTATGTCATTGCCGCTGCCTGGGGTATTGGGACTGGAGTTTGGGGAAGCCAACTAAATGGTAAGAAATTTCCACAGTACTTATCTCACCAGTTTTCAAACATCCCATGACCAAAGTCATGGTTGACCAGTAAGGGGCCATTCAAAAATTATGTCACACATAGGGGGTGGGTGGGCTGTTTGTTTTTTGTGACAATTGTGACCAAGGGGTGGGGGGTGGTTTGGTAATTTCAAACGGTAAATTTTTTTAATATTTTTTTAACAATTGAAATTTTGAATAACTGTCGGGAAAAAAGATTTGGGTCCTGTAGTGACTTAAAACTTTCAACATTAGTTTAATTAATTTAAAATTAAGTTTTTTAATATTTTTAAGTACTTTAACAAATAAAATTATGAAAGAATATAGAATTATTAAAACATAATTGGGGGGGCGAAGGGAAGAGGAAGTAATCGACAGGTTGTGACATCATTATGGATGGGGTGTAGTAAAATTGGGACAAAGGGGAGGGGGGTGTTTAAAAAGAGGCAAAAAAGTGTGACAAATTTATGGATCATCCCTAAACTGCATTTTCGACAATTAATTAAATAAAATTTCGTTTTGCAGCTTACTTTGGCGTAGTTTTTCCACACAATCTGGAAGTTGCATTCTCGAACTACCACCTGTGGAATTCGGTGGCCTCTACCCTATTGTACGCTAGCAGCCACCATCTTTGCACTTTGCCAAAAATTTACATCATGATATTCATTGTCAGTCTGGGTTTAGTTGGCTACGTCTTAGTGGGCGTGAGGAGACATCGAGCAAATCAAGAAAAAGTGGATACCAAGCTGTAGACCCATTCAAATGTGCTTTTTCATTTCAGAAAATATTTTACTAGTTGGAAGGCTTGTGACAATGAATGTGCATAACAAATGTTATATTTTCATAAAATTCCATATCTAACATTCTTCGTACTTCCATACATGTACGTCTAGACTAGTGGCTAACCTTGGTGGAACCCTTGCATTCAAAAAATGCCCCACCCAATCGTAGGTCCACTTTTTAGAATGAAAATATGTGTATATATATATATATATACGTTTAAATTAAATTTTAATACAAATTGAAATTGTACAGTGGCAGCCTAAAGGTTCTTCACATTAGTAAAAAACATCAACCTTTGAGCAATTATTGTGAAGACCAGTCTGCGTTGATGAAATTGCCTGCTAGACTACCCTGAACCAACAAATGTTGAGCAAAAGGATTTGGTCACTACAAATGTAGTCCCCTCACACTGGAAGTGAGGTGCGAAGTGACAAGCACTGGACGAAATCCTTCTTACCATTAATCATAGATTGTACCAATCTAAGCCCGTCCGTTTTCTATGGACCTCGTAAAAAATACGCACCAAATTGTGTTCTTTGAGTGAGTCTTTATTGATACCAGTTTAATAATCAAAGGTTTCACAAATTAACTGATTAAAGAAATTTTTACAATTTATAAATTGAATTATGAAAAATATTTCATGGCAACTTAGCAAGTTGTTGCCATGGCAAAATCAAATCATTAATGGGGATTACAGCCCTATCCCTTTCAATGGGAAAATTTACAACGACACTCACATTCAAACAAAAAAAGATTAAATAAAAATAAAAATTGTTTAAAATAGCTTTATAAATCAGCAAGGTCATGTTCTTGTCATTTTTCACGTTAAAATAGTAGATTTTAAAAAAAAATTAAATTATTATTTGAATGTTTGCACTCGCAACTTGCCTATACCATGTTGCCACCTGCTGGCAGCGTGTGCAAAATAAATGACATTTTTCTAACTTGTTTATTAATTTAAAAAAATTACCATTTCAAAGTGAAAAACAACAATATGATGCACTTGCTGATCTATCAAGCCACCCCAAACAATTCTCCCCCCACCCAAACCTCCCTCATTCAACTGTGAGTATCTTCGCAAGTCCGACCCAATGAAAAGCATAGGGTTGTGATCCCTCTTAACTGACCATACGACGGACCACTTGGTTTTTTAAAGCAAGAAAAAACATCCCAGACACAGTCATGACTAATGTTAGAACTATGTCCGAAACACGAGCAACGTTATACTCCGGGTCAAGCCCCAGTCAAAGCATGGGGGGCCAAGACGCTAGCTCGGCTAAAACATAAACAAAGGGGTGAAACTGCCGAATTGTAAAGACATGAGTCAGCCATGCCGTTTAACCAGAGAAAATAATTGTGAATAAAAAAATTAAAAAATTTCAAATTTTGGCTACAATAATTTCTTTGCAGTCTCTTAAAGTTCTCCCTGATCTATAAATCATCAGCTAAAGAAGTCACATAGACTTCTGAAAATTGCAGCAAATTGTCCATCACTACTTCCACAAAGAATCAAGCTTCTGTCTGCAAAAGGAATCCACTAAAACTTTTATTCCAACTAATGGACAGTTGGCAGGGGTCTCCAACCATAGATCTTTGTGTGGGTCTTGCAGTCCACCAAAGGCGAAATATTTGGGCTCCTTCACATAAGCCCCACGAGAATTGTATTGCCCCACAACATTTTTATACATATAAAAAAGTTTACCTTATAAGGTTGGAGTAAACACTTCCCACACGTGCATAGGCGGTGTGGTTAAGGGTGGCAGAGCCAGCCTAGTGAACCCTCATCAAGTTACTTGCAACAGGTCATAAACTGACCACCAATACAATTTTAGTTTTATTGCAGGAAATGCGGGGGGAAGGGGTGTGAAATTCAACTGGTGGCAAAGCTAGCCGCCTCAAAGGACCCCCGAACTGGACCACAGCAAAATCGGCAATAGCTGAACTTCTAAACAAAAAAGGGTAAACACACATGGGAATAAAGGGGCACAGCTAGTTGGGAACGATTTTTAGAGGAACTACCCCAGCATTTCCCTGGAAACAAATGTGTAAACCACAGTCGGGAATCGAACTTTCAGTCTATGGTGTAAGTTTAGGAACGTACTATGTGTAACAGCAAATGGCCCTAAAACAGTAATTCAACGTGAAACAGCCCTGAGGTGACAGTAATTGGGCCTCAAAATACATTGTGATTGTGGTGCCACACATTGCATGTAGTTACAGCACTGGAGCACGGTCACGGCCTATTTTCAGAGTAGCCTCTGCGAGAAGGAAGTTGGTTGGTTAGGTCAGGCCAAAGGGAAAGGTGTTAAGTAATCAACAATGGTCGTAATTATCGTAGACACGCTTATAAAGTTCTTTTCTAATGAAAAATTCACAGCAAATGAAATAATGCGGCAATACGCCATTTAAAATACCCGCAAAAACTAGGTATACCCTAGCCATAGTGTAGTATTTCCGCAATTATACAAGTCGAGCTACGTAGCATTAATAATAATAAAAATTGAACTCACCAATAAATTAACGCCTCGTCTGCATATCACTATTGCATAATCACAGATTACAATTTATAAACAATCTTTTTTTGAAGTACCACGTCAGGAGTGATTTTTTTTTGTCCTCAAGCTGCGATTACCTATAAGCAACGGCGCTTTTGATAAAAGACGCAGGGTGATCGTTTCGTCTGAACCCCGTATTTCAATGGCTGTCGACGTGTCGTCGGCTGTCATTGGGCTGATTGTTATATTTTTAATCATATTTATTCTGGTAAGCATTGTTTAGAATATTTCCTAGCGTAAATATGCTTTATATGAAACCGTTTGCAATAATGGCTGATGCTTGAGTGGCTGACAATCCTTTATATCGCCTGCGGAGCCAGCTGTTTTAGTCCCTTGACCCCAGATGCCCTTTCTGCCCCCTCCCACGCATATGTCCAATCTGTAATTTTTTGATAAATGTGTTCACTTTAAGGGCATATTGTCCGTCTACTTTACCACGTCGCCGAGTCCTGACAACCACACCTATGAATCTGAGAAGACGTTCAAGAATCCCAACGATGACAACAAGTTGCTTCCATTCCCTAGTTTGCAGGATAAGGGGTCGTGTGACCTAACAGTTGTCATCCCTGCATTTGATGAAGAAACAAGATGTGAGTTATTTAAATTACTTTAAATTCCTAGGACATTATCTAGGCAGTGTACCTATTATCATGTTTCGCACATTCCTAAGTTATATTGTGCAAGGGACTCATTTCCTGATTAAATTTAATTGTGGAAACACTTCATTAGTTCAATGGGAAATTGGTGTCCGATACGCAGTTTCGTTGTACGTATGTTGAGCTTTTTAGCACTCTAACACATTGTTAAAGTTCCGTGCGTCCTGTCATTTAATGTTTGGTTTATTAATTATGAATTTATTTACAGTGCCTCCAATGCTAGACGAGTGTTTAGACTATTTGGAAGACAGGCAGGTTAGGCAACAGCTAAGAGTTTTAATTACACTCGCTTGATACAGGTCCATACCAGTGCAATAGCCCTCATATCACCTCTTTCAGAAGTCCCGAGCCTTCAGTTACGAACTGATTATCGTCGACGATGGGAGCAGAGATAAAACAACGGAGGTGGGCCTACGCTACAGCAAGAAATACGGGGTAGACAAAGTGAGGGTCCTGACGCTGGCACAGAATCGTGGTAAAGGAGGTGCAGTTCGGATGGTGAGTGATTAAGAGCTAGAAAAAGGTTTAGTTTTTCTGAAATACTTAATTGTCGTCCTACTGGTTTTTCCAGGGTATGATGAGAAGCCGGGGACGAAATCTGCTGTTCGCCGATGCCGATGGTGCAACTACATTCGAGGACTTGCAGAAGCTCGAAACAAGTTTACGTGATATGACGAAAGATCCAGAAGTAATTATAAACGGGGAGGCAGTTTTCTTCAGCTATAGACTAGAATTTAGTTTCTTGAAAGTTAAATGAGATATTAGGCAAATGGATTTTGGAAAAGGTAGACTTGGTTAAGGTTCTGGAAATGAATATAAATAATCGAAAGGAAAAGGGCCCAATACCATACATCAGTTAACATGTCAAGTTCTGACACTAAACGAACATATAACTGATGGGTAAGTGGGCCCTTAAAAAGGATGGCTAAACAACTTTCATAGTACCAACCTTGGACACCTAATTGCCTTAGCATATAAAGTTAAAGCAAAATTTAAATTGTATACCATGGAATGTAGCTAAAAATGAGGAAAATGTGAGCAAACAAAACATGGAATTTCTTGCTTATTTAAAATTATTGATTGATATGATTTACTTTTCCCACATTTTTCTTTCAAAATGGTGTGGTTTCCCTTTGATACCCTAACTTACAATAACATGCTATTCTTGATTTTTTTGCCATGCTAGAGCGAACTTGCCATCGTCGTAGGCTCCCGTGCTCATTTAGAAGAAGAGGCCATTGCCACCCGGTCGTTTTTCCGCACTATTTTGATGCACGGATTTCATTTTTTGGTGTGGGCACTGTGCGTTCGCACTATTCTAGACACCCAGTGCGGATTTAAGTTACTTACGCGAGAAGCTGCCAGAATCTGCTTTCCTAATCTTCACATTCACCGGTGGTAAGACATCTCAGTTTTGGTCGTTCTCAGTTTTTCAATCTTTTTCACTCAGAACTACGTTTCCATTTGCAGGGCATTCGATGTGGAGTTGCTATACATTGCCGAGCATTTAAAGATTCCAATTCAGGAAGTATCGGTTAGATGGACTGAAAAAGAAGGTGGGGAACTTGCTGATTCCCAAAACATAAGCTAAAATTAGCCTGAAATTGAACATTTAAAGATAAAAAACTACTTCCGTATTCTTAGGTTCAAAACTTGTTCCTTTTTGGAGTTGGCTACAAATGGGTCGAGATTTATCGCTGCTGTGGCTTCGTTATCGGATCGGTGCTTGGCACGTAGATGTCAAACGGAAGATGGAATAGTTTCCTGGTTAAACAAAGAACGTCCATGGACGCCCATCCACATTTTGGCTAGTTGGATACTTCAACTCGCTAAAATATTATCTCATTGCCGGTTTTTTGTATACTTGCATCCAGATGATGTTTGAATAAAAGTAATTATTTACGTGTACTTTTTGTAAACTGTTTCCGATTTAAGGCTTATCACATGCAGATAATCGGAACCGAGGATTGTTAAATAATCAATTAAATTGCATTGGCAAAATATAGTATTAAAAGAGATGGTCACATAACTAATTCTATCCATGCAACAAATAATACCCCAAAGTGTCGTCATACAAATTATCCACTCGTCACACATGTGCACGTGCATTCTACAAAGAATCCAGCCGAAATTACTGTATTTTACGGACTATAAGATGCACCTTAATTTGAAAGCAATTTTTTTTTAAAAAAAACAAGTAGTATAAGACGCAAGTATACGACGATCCTGAATTTTGGAAGAAAAAAGTGCGTCTTATAGTTCGTAAAATATAGTAGTCGCAGGCAGGTTAGAATTAGGGACGTGACCATCTCTAATGTTTCAATAATTTAAAAAACAAAGCATAAGCCCCGCTTCTCTGGAAATGTAGAATGATGCGACTCCGAAATGGTAATAATAAATCTCTACTAAAATTTATTTCAAGCAATTGCATTCGGGTTTGAAAATTGTATGTGCGTGGTCCTTAAAAGGGGGAGTTTGTTTGGCATGTCTTACACCACAGTCTCCTGTTCAGTGTGTTCTGAGGCAATGATTTCCCATCGCTTCCACGTTTCCTGGGGCCACTGTACGTTACCTGAAGATCGCCTCCCAACGGCGATTCCGGGTTCCTGTTTAGGGGCTTCGGGTTGACTTCTCTGCGCCTGGGACTGTGTGGCACTCGACGCTTTCGTAGATTGGCTTCCGTGTCCCACTGACGCTTCGCTTACTTCTGCCACTCGCGTGCTGGCGGCTATCTTTCCGCCCTCACCTGGGCTGCTCGTTTTGGCACCTCCTTGGCTAACAGTCTGCAGATGGTCGCGGCTCCTCCTGGAGAATCTGGGGCCGTGGATGGCCGACGCCGACGCGGAGGTGGTAAGCGGCGCCATCTCAGAAGTTGCGGATCCAGACCTTTGCCTCGCACGCATGATGGCGGAGGTGGCAGCAGTGGAGGAAACCGTGCTCGGTTTCGATTCTCCTTCGCTCCCAGTCTTTGGGAAGAATGAAGTGGAGCGGTGTCGCTTGTCGAGGTAGCGTCCCCTGCCGGTGGATGCTGCGTTGTGGACTTCTGGCGAATCCAGTTGATGATCCTCGATGAACGGGATGTCCGTGTCTCGGTCCTGTCCGAAGGCGATTGCGGGCCCAGTCTGACTACGGGAGAGTGGCACTTTGAGTGTCAGGGAGGCCGATATCACCGTGCTTTCGATGTCTGGCGTGCTCAGCCTCCGCTCGCTCACCTCCGGAACGTGCAGGTGCTCCTTCCTGATGTCCACCACAGACACCTGTTGGCCGCCAGAAGCAGAAGTGGGTCCTCTATGGACATTTTCTTGGAACATCAGGGGCCTCGAGCGGCTCCTTCCATCCTTGGCGTCTCTCCAGCCCTTCATCGAGGAAGACTTGTAATCGGACGATGCGCTGCCATCAGACTCGCCACTGTCCTTCTTCATGATCCTTTCCTTCTCCTTTTTCACTTTCTTGTTGGATGATAATCCGGCGCTCTTTGACACCGCTTCCTTCTTGCCGCTGCTAGCCACCCCCGATACGCTGCCTTTGTCGCACTTCTTACGGAACCAGCGGCTCCCCTCGTCTGTTTTATGTGTGACATCTTCTGCGGCCACACGGCTTTGCGATTCCTTGCCCGCGTCTTCCCCCCTAACGGCGCTCTTGTCCCTGCGGCGGAACAGCCGCGAGGCGACGGACTCTGTTTTGGCGTACACGTCCCGTCCCAATGAACTACCCCGTTCGACGCGACGATCGACGTTTAACGATTCGTTGCTGCCCTGCACCTGCTTCAGGACTAGATTGTCGTCTGGCAGGCTTTCTGTGTGCGAAAGGGTCCTATCCCAAGAGCGGGCCCCGGCCGCTGGTCCTTCGGCGTGTACACTGATGACCAGCGGCGCAGACACTTCCATGCTGATGTCCAGCGGTAAGTGGCTGACCGAGGCCGTCTCACTGCAGGCGCTGCTGCCAGTGTCGGCATCCACGTCCATACTGCAAAGTTAGAGGAGTTATATCAGCAGGAGTTAGAAGTGAGTGTTATTGTCTTTCATCATGCTTGAGTCCGGCACTTAAAATCTTCTTAGTTACTTGTTAGTAAAACTAATCTGAAAAGATTTTTTTATCTACAAAAATGATAATGGAAGTTTTGTAATGTTTGACTAAAGAATCAATTTTTATCGATGATGAATTAATTTCCAAATGTTGGTGTTGTCTCCAAATACCAAATATTCAAGTAAGAAAAATTGTCAAGAACACCAAATAAGGGAAAGAAGTAAATTCCCTCATGCTTGTTTTGATTATAAATCATTCCCTACTTTCCCATGGGGCTTTGAACTGAATCATTGTCTTTACAGCGTTGCACTTACTCTAGATTTGGGAGCCGTGCCAAAAGCAGCCGTCCAAGGACCTCGGGGTTGTCCCTCAGGAGTCGGTGATACACTTCGTCCATCAGCGCGGCACTGACCTAAATGGCACGCATGAAGAAATTTCAACATACAATGTCAGTTGGATGCAAGTAAGGCATGCTGATAGAGGCAATGCCAAGGACAGTATCAGTGCCATATCTGCAATTTTTGGGCCCAGAAAAAAAATTGATTTTGGGGCCCCCTCCCTCACAGGCGTTACAGAAGATACACCCTATATCGAAAACAAAGACAATCCCCTAGTTCTACATTAAAAAGCAGAATAGTACGCACCTCAAATAACTCTTTGTAGCAGTCGATCATCATTCGTACGACTTTTATGACTTCAATGCGCTCCTCGGCCCTTTTTGTACTCTCCACTTGGAATTCAGATCCTTGCAAGAGGCCAGACTTCGCCATATGCAAAATGTTAGGGCCAAATAGCGTCGCCAGGTTATTAGCATCCATTTTATTTCCGGCAACCTAAAAGTATAGACCCAAATGAGCACAAGGGTAACTGGAGAAATGTTGTAAACCAGGGTCTGAGCTAGGTTGTATACAATATTCCGCAAATCACGGTTTCTCCATGAACAATATTTCTCCAACATGTGTTAACAAATAAGTTATATAAGAATTTGCACATTTTTTGAACTTGTAAATAAAATATGTTCCAGAGTCAGGACATGCTTACCCATTGGCCATCATCCTCGCGATGGTCCACAGCATTTGCGGCGACCTTTGACAGAAACCTAAGAAGGGCCCAGAGTGTGTCCCGATTAACCACTGGAAGCAATTGGATCAGATATTTCATGGCATCTAATTGGTGACGTCGATTGCGGATCCCTGCACAGAAAAACTGTGTAAACCAAAAATGTCAAACGCAACGCATTGAGCACGACACGATTTGATAGCTCACTTTGTGTTCCGACAAATGCTGGGTAAAGATCCCTGGTCAACAACGGTTCTGGTAAGTCTCGGAAAAATTCTTTGAGGAGCGTGGCCACATCGTGAGGACAGTGCTCCTGGTTCAACTGGATTTCTTTTCCACTGTCAAAATCTTCTCTAAGCTAGAATTGTTATCGTACGATTAAATTTCACTAATCGCAGATGCCAGTAAAATTGAAAACTTGAAGGATACTTACTTGGCGAACTCTCTTTTTAGAACTACTCACTCGGAAGATGCCAAGTCGATGCAACCCTATCAAAGACATGATTTCGTCAATATCATCACTTTAATCCCTAAATACAACTTGTATCGGCAACATCCAATTATTTACCAAAAGACTCCAGGTGCTTAAAGCAGGTGTTGATGACATCAGGTATGTGAGGAGCAGCCTCACCTTCAGGTTCCAAGGCATTCCAGTCTTGAAGTCCATCCAAAATACTCAGACCAGACATGCTACGGCTCTTGCACACCCAGTTTAACGATTCATATGATCCGTCTTCCTGATAATTGTATCAAAAAACGTTTAGAAAATCCATACATTTTTTTTAAAAACGTTAACATCAGAATAGAGGCACTCCCTTACATTTTTTGCAAAAAACCTTTCATCCCGCTGCATGTCCAGAGGAATATTGCACGACGTCTGGCTGCCGGCGAGCCCTCGGCTGGACAGCAGTCTGTCACTGGAAATGTCCTCTGCACTGGCCGATCCAGCTTTCAACCGTGTGCCCATTAGATTGGCCACATCTCGCAGCGGTGCACTTGCGGATCGGTGGCATGTTCTATCATTTTTTACACACTTGACGAGAGGAACTCCGAACACCAAACCAGGGGTCCGTGATTCGTCTGAAAGTTGAAAAACAGAACATGTATCAACTTGTAGTCGAAAATATAAAAATTTACAATTAGAAACTTTCCTGACTATACTTCAAGTTTTCCAAGTCTGGGGAACAAAGTAATTTCCTTAAAAAACTTCTTTTTACCTCTATCAATTATACATCACTTCCATTATTTAAAAAAAAAAAAATACAATTGAAAAGTAAATTCTAATATGGATACTGTACGCTGGATTTCCCGGGCTTTTTAAAAAATAAATTATTTTTCCCTTACTTTTTTTTCCTTGACTATTTTTCAGGTCTATCCAACTTCCTGGAATATATAGTATTACAAGTATCCAAATTCCCTGATTATTACAAGTTTTTCAAGTCTGGGCCGGGGAACACTATAATTTCACAAAAAAAACTTCTTCCCACCTATATTTTGGATTTACCTGGTTTTTAAAAATCAATAAATCAACTTTCCCTAACAATTAAATAACTTTCCCAGGTCCATCCAACTTCCCTGACTATTCCAAGTTTTCCAAATCTGAGTGAACACTATAATTTCACAAAAAACGTCCTTCTTCCAACTTTATATTGGATATCAATGAGTTTTTTAAAAAAGAAACAATTTTCCTCTGACAATTAAATAACTTTCACAGTCTATCCAACTTCCCTGACTATTTCAAGTCTGTGAAAACACTAATTTCACAAAAAAAACTTCTTTCCATCTATATTTTGGATTTTTCCGAGTTTTCTTTTTTTTTTTTTTTTTTTTTTTTTTTTTTCCTAAAAAATTATTTTTTCCTGACAATTAAATAACTTTTTAAGGTCTATCCAACATCCTGGTTATTCCAGATCTATCCACCATACATTTGCAAGTAATTAAGAAAATGTGTTAGTACCTAAAAAGGCAACACAAATTGGGCATTTTCGGTTGCCTTATTTCGTTTTGGGTTGAAAGCTACGTATATTTGCAGATATATCACAAGCGCTAACAGGTCTTATGCCAAACTTTTCATCAGCGATTTTTTGTATGCAAAATATACACCGATACCCAATTCCGCATCCTTTCCACATTTCGCAAAATAAACCAGAGAGCATATATACAATTTCATGGATGAAGCCAGCATTTAGCTGAAGCCTAATCCTAAAAACTTCATCCCTGCATCTCTTCCTCGCTAATCACCCCTTTTTCCAGCAGTTATTTTCGTTCGGATTGCTGACAGGCGGCAGCGTACGAAACACATCCCATTATGGATAAACACGCCAGCAATTTATCAAAGCAATTTATTCGTACGTTGCGCGAACACTGTGGCACAGATCGAGGTCAAAGCAAAAACCCAGCATCCAATGAACCGGGCGAGATATTAATAAAGCCGTGGACCAGCCCCTAAACAAGCACGGAAAACCCAGACGTGTATTTCATCAGGATGCATGTTGGCGAAGGTTATCTCGAGAGAGCAAACTGTCTTCTCAAGGACCCTTAAGCCGGGTTACTTAAGCGGCACTAAACACCCCGAGCAGCGGCCCAAAAATAGGCCTGCGACCGATGTGCCGAGGCTATCGGAACACATATTGCACGTTGCGATATCGGGACCAGAGGATGCTCTCGAGAGCCGAAGACCCGGAGATTGGTGGTGGAGAAGATGGTGGGGAGGGAAAGGGGGAAAGGGGTTTCGAAAGTGAAAAAAAATAACCAAGTGCCGAGGCTGATGACGGGACTCGTCCTGCTCGTGACACACTTGACAACTGAGACTGCTTGGCGTCTCAAACCTGCCAACGTTCCACGAACAATCGAGATCGGGTTCACCTCGAGCACCCACGCGAGAGTGGGTCGTGGGGGTTGTATGCAAGAAAATCATGACATTTCTTAGAAAAATCTTGAGGACAATCTGTAGAACTTTCTAAAAATAAACGGTCGCTGTGTGCGTGTGAAGATCGAATGAGATACCCAAATATGCAAAGTTGTGCATGCATGTAGTGTTCAAGAAACAAGATTACAATGCACAGTGATCTCCAGTGTTCGTGTCAGTTTCCAGGAAAATTCCACAAAAACTATCGAATACTGAAAAGCCAAGTTACATCTGGCATAACTGAAACTCATTTTTCCCCCCAATGATAATATTTGATTTTTTTCGTGGAAAAATCAGAAATGATCATACCAGAAAACAGTGAGGAATTTCAGTGGGACAACCTACATATGACCAGACTAGAAATTGGAAACATCTGAACATTGATGTTCATGTGCATCATGCATGTATGGCCATATATGTTAACCATTGCAGTTTTGTGAGGCTCATGTATACTGTATTTCCAAAATATTATGGTAATATGGTAAATTCTAAGCTATGTATGGAACAATATTCCATCAAGGACCAAATATGGCCATGTCCATATATAGATTTTCCACCCTTGAAGATTGAAATAACGTCAGTGGTATATACGATGACCGCAATGGCATACTTTGATGCAAAACACCATCGTTTCATATTTTGCACTCGTATTTTTAGAAATAATCTAACTATTTAAAGACGACTTTATAATTGAAAGTAAAAATATAAGCACTGCACATTTGCATCGTATAATACATTGGCTTGCATGTTGGTCTCATGACTTTTGAGGTAATTAAGAAATTCCCAAATAGCTGGATGAGATACAAGACCAGACTGGACAAGCATGGACAAAGACATAGCAATAGTTAACTGTATTCACTTCTCTGACCTATAAAGTGTCGAATAAGACTTGTGGCTGAAGAGTGTTGATTTAGTGTTATTGTTTAGCAATGTCTAAAACAAGTGTACACTAAATGCAAATACAAACATTAATTAATTTCTCACCAGAATCAGATTCCTTGCTCTTGCTTCCATGTTCGAAGAATCCGGTGGTCAATGCACGTTTTTTTAGGAGCAAAGCCCGGCGCTTCGGCTTTTCCAATGAACTGTCGACTGCAAAAAAGGAAACATATGATTTGTAAGACAATGAGGGTCTGCAAGAGGTATGTATGAAATTATTGAGAGGAAATTATTTTAAAATCTGAACTCTTTTTGCAAGAAAAGCACAAGCATTGCCAAATGATTTTTACCAGACGTCCAAGAGTAAAACATAGTGTAGCTCAATAGTTTTCAAATTAAATGAGTTAAAAGACCCTGAAAGGACGTACCTGCAAAGGTGAACTTTATATTGAGTACACTACACTAATTTACTTGATTCTATATAGTTAGTGATAATATGGAATATTACATATTAAGGGATATAGGGATAAGTGAAAAATTGTGTAAACTAGTTGTTCTGTAAATTATTTTCCAATATTGAGAAATTAAAATTAAACTTATTTGCATGAACCACCAAACACTTGATGATAGAGGCTGCACTCATTCTTTGATTGACAACACTACATTTTTACTATAATTTAATTCTTATACAAATTATGGCGAATGCAGGTGAGAGAGTGTGTGGCATCCTTGTGAAAAAGTTCAAGAAAGCACATTTAACTTCCTCCAACAGGGTCACACGTGGAAGGGTTTTAAAGAACTTTAAAAATAGCCCTCCAGGCTGGATGTTATGCACTACATTTTAATAAAAAACTTAAGTGTCCCCCCACACAGCGACATTTTTGGGTCCCACCAGCTCTAAACAATCACGCGTTTGGAAGTCACGTCTCTGGGATTCGGACGTTGTGGCATGACGTAACAAGCCACATGAGTCTTTTTTGTCCGCCAAGTCAGGAATGTCCATAAAAAAGGGTTTCCTAGCCTGCACGTATACATGTCCTCTCAATGAGTTTTGGCGCTTTCTTTCCCCTCACCATCGTCATTCCCATATAACTGTTCTTACTTACATCCATCATTGGCAACGCTTTCGCAAGCTTCGATTGGTGTGTGAGGCAATTTGCCAGGAACATTTTTACTGGCAACATTTTTTCCAGTTTCTAACCCAAAAGGCGGAAAATAAGAGCCTATTTTGGTCAATTTTTAAAATACTTTTTGTATAAGTAACCACAAGAAAATATCCCAACTTTTTTTTTCCTGTGCAGTAATTAAGATTATTAAAACACTGTAATAGAGCTGATAGAGTACTGTATTGGCCTTATATGGTCCAATATGTCCTTGTAATGCTACAAGCCCTTGTCAGTGCCGGACTGGGTCCAAAAATGTTAGTTTCTGGAATACAAAGGGGCCCACAAAAATATTTTAAGTGTGGTAACTGTAGAATTCCATTTTTTAGAAATAAATGTATATTAGAGTACTAAAAGGTCATTAATATTTATAATATATTGTCTAATGTCTAACTTCAACAAGGGCCCACTTACAATTGGCCAAAATGATACCATGGCTAGTTCCCAATAATTTAAAATTATGAATGTGAAATTTAATGGGCTTTTTGTCTGGATCGATTTTGATTTAATTTCATATTTACACATTTTAAATTTCTTGAATCTACTTGGCAACCGTAGAGAAAATAATTACATGTTGCAGGGGAAAATATTTTTCACATAGCTGTTTTTTAAATTTCAAGCTTTTCAGGTAAAGGCAAGAAGAAGTGTGTTCCTTGATCGAAAAAAACACAAGACACATTTACTAAAGAAGGAAGACATTCTTCAGAATAGTGCCAAGAAATCTAGTAGCTCTTCCGGCATTCACTGTCGTCTGCCATCAAAGTTGACATAGTCCGTCATTTTCAATCTTACAACTTGACAGAAACATTTTCATATGGTGTTGGTTTTTCAAAAATTTTCGCTGAATTCCGTATTTTTTTCCCCAATCTGAATGTAATTTATAAATAAACTAAATCTTAGATCTTTCTGAACACATGCACTGTTGCATTTTTACGACGAACAATTTTTAACTGAGCAATTTTATCTAATTTGTTTGAAAAATAAACAAATTAACATATGCGTCTGGTACGTTGAATGAACTTATGAAGAATTCCGTCACTGATACATACTTAAAGACTATTTACGATAGCAATGCAAAAATGTACGAGATTGATACTTCCAGGGTGGAAAAATTGTATACTATGTATAGGGCCATACACATGCCATATTATGTATGTCCAATTTCTGATATGCCCATATATGTACAATTTCTGATATGCCCATATATGTACAATTTCTAATATTCCCGTACATATAGTATGTCTAATTTCTGATATGCCCACATATGTCTAATTTCTATTTTCCCATATATGTCCAATTTCTGATATGCCCACATATGTCTGATTTCTTATTTTCCCGTCCAATTTCTGATATGCCTATCTATGTCCAATTTCTGATATGCCAATCTATATATATGTTTAATTTCTGATATGCCCATATATGTCAAATTTCTGATATGCCCATATATGTCAAATTTCTGATATGCCCATATATGTCTAATTTCTGATATGCCCATATATGTCTAATTTCTGATATGCCCATATATGTCCAATTTATGATATGCCTATCTACGTCCAATTTCTGATATGCCAATATATATATGTATATGTTTAATTTCTGATATGCCCATATATGTCAAATTTCTTATTTTCCCACATATGCCCAATTTCTGATATGCCTATCTATGTCCAATTTCTGATATGCCCATATATGTCTAATTTCTGATATGCCCATATACATTAGAACCTGTCTAAATGCATACGCTTGGGACCTGCAAACAATATAATTTTAGACAAGTTATACGTTTAGACAGCTTAATGTATGTATGCTACAGTCAATGTGTCAAGCTAGCCAATTTAAAAATGACTGACCCAATCAGTCATTTTACAAAACGACTGATTAGGTCAGCAGTTGCAGGTTGCAGTTTTTTTACAAAATGACTGAAAATTTAGCTTGATTATTTATTTGACTTATTGCCTGGTTAGGTTAGGTGTCATTATGTGACCAGTCAATTTGTATTTCCAGTCATTTTACACATTGGCTGGTTTGACACATTGACTGTAACATATACACATATATGCTTTTAGAGAGGTTTTTCATTTACACAGGCTGAATTTAGACAGGTTCTACTGCGTGGCCAATTTTTGCTATGCCCAAATACTATGTGCAACACGCATATTATGTTATGAATTTCCGCGGAATATTGAGATAGCACAACAAACTTTCGTATTCCATTTCAAATGCTTGCAAAGTAAACAAATGTTCCACAAGAGGCAACACATACATTTTCACAAACTCGTCACAATTCAATGTATGTCAGTACCAATACTGTCAGTCTCTAGATTCCCCAGAAATACCATATGGTGGTGGTCATGGTGAGGGGGTGGGGGGATGGATAACAAGAACAAGTGATCTGTGTCAGTCCAAGGGATGCTGCAGACAGGAAACGCATGCTTTTTTCCATCTTCACTCAACGGGATCTCATCCCTGCCATTCCTCTCATGGCTTTTGTTCCTCAACCCTTTGCCACCCGGGTCGGGGTTGCTAACCTGAGCCCTTGGGTAGAGAGACTCCACATCCGAGGTCCATGCCCTGCAGCTTGGCCAGAGCCACCTGACGCAGGGTGCTGGCCTCCACCTCGGTGAGGCTCAGCAGCGCCGTATCCGTCAACATCACCTGGCGTCCACCCAAAGCGATCCATAAGCCGGAGCCCTAAAAAAAATTGCAATAAAAAACAAATATTTATGCTTTTTCGTGCTTAATTCCGTCAATGTTGCGAGTAACATGTCAATCTACGCCACACTTACACACGGCAAAAGCAACACGCGGGTTGGGAATACAAAAACAAATATTTACGAACTAAATAAGGAATTGTTGTTGCTCGGGATGCTCGTACACTTTACACACGAGGGTAAAGTCGGCAAATGTGTGATTCCCCAGCTATTTCGGGGACAATCCCTTGCATCTAGCATATTTCTATACGTTGAAATATAAGCACTGCGTTTCAAATCGCACCCCATTATCGTGGCCAGATGCACAACTTATGTTAAATTTAACCTGTGAATAATGTGATGGAAAACAACGCCCCCCAGCGACAAATATGAAATTCATTACATTAATTAGTGGAATTGATCAATTTAGATTCTTAGAATTCCATAGCCGAGTTAAAAGAATGTATTGTTTTCCGCCAATTTTAAGACATGGGGAGTTTTTAGAAGACCATGAGCTCGATGAGGATAGTTCATAAAGTTAATTTATCTAGAAGTTAAATCTGTTTAAATAAATTTGTTTGAACCACTAGCTCAATCAAGTATATTTCTAAATGTAACATGCAATCTTAAACAAATATTTCTCAATTTACAAGGATGGATCCAGGAATTTTATGAATAAGGCATAGTGTTTGAAACATTTTAAAAATGGCTATTAAAACGGCGCAATTATTTGAAAAAAATACCCCTCAATGAGTCATTTTTAAATTTGTTTTCAATGCTGTTACCTGAACGATGAATTCCTATAGGGGCCATTCAAAAAAGACGTCCCGAAATTCCTTCAAAAATTAACCTTTCTCCCCTATCCCTTGTCCATATGGTGTCTATTTTACCCAGACTTCCCTCCTCATAGACGGAATTAATTTTTTTGGAACACACAGAGTCCCTCTAATCATTTTCCAAGCACCCATTACGCTGATAATTCCACGATATTTTCCAGATTTTTCTGATTAACGGCAATTTCCTGACCTCGAATGGAAATTCCAGCATACAATTCGAGTTTAACACAATGTTAGGTATAATCCCGACATCCCCGAGACTTTAAAGCCTGATTCACACTTGACTCAAGTGGCGCACTTTGAGCCAAGAATCCGCCTGCTAAGGCCGGATATGACGCGC
>JAQGBW010001305.1:0-27363 GCA_034698625.1 Julus scanicus
CTCCCATCCGTAAAAATTCCCACCGACCTCGACCTGGGAGCAAACCCAGCATCTTAGGATCGAGAGGCAAGCACGCAACCCACTCGACCATCGGCGTCGGCTTAAAATGTAGTAAAACCTTTTTTAATTACTGGCGCACTTTTAATTTTGGAACTCTTTTATAAACTTGGTATCTTAGAATCCTTAGCAACTATTTTTCCAAAACGAATTTTTAAAAATTAACCCCCAAAATTTAAATCCCAAAATATTCATGTTCCTTCTGCATACATGTATGTGTGTATACATACAGTGCTCATTTAACTATTGATAAAGTTTCGCACATTCTGCTAGACAATTTATGGTAATTGCTATCACTATATCAAGATTTCCATCTCATTTCACTGCAAGCTTAGATGCATATCCTCGAATTTATAATGCCATAGAAGCTGATGTGGTCGGCTTATAAGTTTTAATTAAAAATTTAGAACGTCTTTTATTTTACCATTTGTTGACACTTTATCATGGTTACGCCAAACGACGATACTGTGGTACATATTTAACCATGTTGCTACAAGCTGAAAATGCATATTTACCGAGCTGGGCTGCATAATGTATTCAGAAAGGGTAAAAAATAGGGCAAATGTGCCTTTTAAACGTGCTCAAGCATCTTATCAGAACGATGCAGTGTATCGCTTTCGTATATACTCATAAGAAGTTATACGGTTAATTAGCATATTGAAATAATGCGAAACTTGTACAGGCTAGCCTTTGATGTTTCTGTTGAAAAGAGAATAAGCTAAAGCTCCTAATTAATGTCAATTATACATAGCTTATCAAACAGAAAAAATGGACCATTTCATTCGAAAAGCCTTCTTTTAACCGCGTATGTATACAACAACTTGTATCTAGATACAGCTCTTAATTAAGCGAATCATTCATCCTCTTTTGAAATTAGTTAAAATTCCGTAGGGTATGCATCATTTATCAGAAAATAAAGGGACAGGGTTAGGGAAAAAAGATGGCGACACGGCGAGGAATTCAACTCAGTAAACAGAATGGAATTAAATGGTTGGCCTCAGGTGCTTAACCCCCACGAGTTAAATTGAATCGAATAATGGCAGATATAATTAAGATTGAAAAGCAGATATTGTTAGCTTGGTGAAATCCTTTCGAGTTTTCATGTATGTGCCAGTTTATTTAGGGCGCAAAAATTGGCAAATGGCACAATCTTTTGCCATATAACTAGCAGATAAAATGTTTTATAGAGCATATCTAAATGATTATTGCTGCCTCATTAAATGTAGACTATATTAAAGACCAATGCATGGATAATAACTAGTTGATGATGAGGATCACTTAGAATTAATGACCATTGAAGCTGTATTATATTGCACCGCTATCCTATTTCCTTGTGCAAATTCGATTTCCCAGAATCTATAGGCCTATAATTATTGCAGATGAAGGCAGACCTCCACGCAATTCTTCCGCATACATGTTTTTATGTAGCATGCATGCAAATGTCAACAAAGAAAATTATGGAAAGGAAAGCAATTGTGAAACGCACTGGGAACATTTTGTTTGCGAATGCATACACACGTACATACACTATACTATATACATGTATAATTATGTATTGGGAAAAAAAGTAGATATGCCGCTCCCACTAATAGCAAATTACGCATATTGCATTTTGCATGCATCGCCATGTTGGGGATTAATAAATGAAATTCATCGATAGCACACAAAAACACAAATTCTTCAACATCGATCGTATTTCTGTTTCAACGATAAAATTTACTTTTGCATTTGAATGCTTTACCCTGTTGAAAAATTACATATGTGTATACATTGATATACAATAAATGGGAAAAAAATGTTTGAACATTTTCAAAATTAGATGTATTTGCCAACATAATGTATTTTGTCTACAATAGAATCCCTCCGGAGTTTAGCTGGTTATGGGAGAGAGACGGATAATCCGAAGTATAGAGTTCTATTGTTATTTGGAACATTGTTTTCTATTAGTACCAACTGAAAATCTATTGGTTTTAACTGTTTTTATGGTTCCTGTAATTGGTTTTGTTACAAATAACAATAGACACCGATGGAAATCTCTATTGCTTTTTTCACCAGGGTAGTAATCTACGTATTTAATTTATTTATATACTATTGATTGGTAGTTGACATATTTACGAAATTAATCATTATTTTTTTGTTAATAATTTCTGAAAAAGTATTCAATGCCACCGCAGAGTTTTGTTGTTCAACGTGTTATACATTATACATTTATGATTTTATCAAAAAGTTTAGAGACAATTTTATTTTTCCTCCTTTCTGTAACCACCCTGTAAAGCCGAATAATCAGATAAAACGGGGCCGGTTAAGAGAGGTTGATGATGATGATGTTGATGTTCGTATACTGTATATGACTATATTCGGTACATTGAAGTATATGTCCATATATTTTCATACGAGTTCAATTCTTGCTCTTATTTGCGAAATACTCATATATTCAAATGCTAACTGCATGACCATTACTATTTTCAGACCTATAAGGGGAATGTCATATTCTATTTCCATATACGAGACATAATATGACATATACAGTGTGACCATATATAACATTTCCATCCGGGTTTGGTACATAACCTATCCTTTGTCCAATTCGTACTGCAAACTTAGGTTTAAATGTAGTATATAATAGTACATGTAATCATTTTTTGTGCTGAATATGAAACGGATATTTCCTCAGTTCCAGGAAAACAAAAATTGCATCATAAATACAGTAATAGGTATAACAATATACAACATGTAATATATGTACAGGCTTTTCAATTATTATGTTTGAAATTCGTCATTGAAAAATTTGGAAAGCCCCTTAAAATCTTGGTTTGTTCAAGATTTAATATATAAATATATGCTCTTACATGAAGTCGAGGGAACTAGAAACCATCTGTATACCGTAGTACTGCTGGTAATACAATTGCTTTTTTCACATGGCAAGCCATTTGTACTTATTTGTGTCAAGAGTCCTGAGCAATGTACACGGATTTTAAGCTTTGGAAAGAATAATTTGTTCACCCTGGCGATTTGGTCGCTGTATTCAAACTCTGGTTCATGGTCTTTCAAATATTCTTTAAGCTGAACGATTGTTTCCATGGATGTTGTAGGAGCAAATCAGCAACCCCATTTCTTATGGTTAGGTTAGGTTATTCCACCTGAGATCGAATTTGAAAGGTTTATACATATTTAGCTTGTAGGTATAAACGGCATACAGGTTTAGATAGTGGGGTTCAAATACACTACGAAATTCTTTTCTAAATATGATTTTCATGGAATTTTCGTTCAGTATTCGTTCAAGTTTTTTAGATGTTTTATATCTTTCGAGTAATTCACAACAAATTTTGGCTTTACTCTTCCATTTAATTTCATTATACCTAATTCAAGTCAGTAACAACTAAGTAACATCGAGATTGTTCAGAAAGCATTGTTTTGTAATTTTGTGCATCTTTGCTTCATTTTTTCTATTGTAGTAAGATTTTTCCTGCCGATAAAGCGTAAAAGTGCAATAACGTGCATTGTTATTATTAGTTGTGCTTCATTATCAAATTACAGTAGGCACTACCTGATAATCCTCAAATTATAAAAATTCCCTATAAATGTAGAATAGTTATTGACTTTATAGTTGTGCCAATTTAGATATCTATAACTATTTACCACATGCATTCACTATACAGTTTTAGGGAATTTATCTTTATAAGAAACAAATACTAAGTTTGTTTTGTACAACAGTTGAATTTAAATAGATAGTCTGGTTAATGCCCATCAGGGTAATCGAAGATTTTCCATATATTGTACAAAAGTACAAGAAGTTTTTTAAAAACTGCCTAAGTCTAACGTTTAATTATCTAATTTTATTTTTTAATATTGGAATTTTGATTTCCTAAAAGGGTCCCCAGTTATTTTATCGTAAGAATTTTGCTGCTCCATGCAACAAAAGGTTTTTAATTTTTACAAATAAGAAATTGCATGATACTTTATTTATTACTGACTGCATAACGAATATCTAAAAACCGTTGCTTTAAACGTTGTTGGAATAGCTGGCCCTTAACCTACATACATGTAGAATCCAGCTTCAAAAATAATTTGTGTAACCTAGTATAGTTTATTCTTGCAATCAATATAATTTTTACAGTTCTGTGAAAACTGAGATTGGAGTGAGTCATGACAATTCTGGGAAACGCTTGGAGAATATCATAAAATTATGTAATTAGCTAGGGATTTGATGAGACAGTCAGTCCATCTCATACATCGCAAGCTACACATGAAGCTTTGCAATATTAATGATTTAATAATTACGTTTGTTTTTCAGGTAATTTTTGCGTCCATTTTGTTAATTAAATATTACACTACAAATTAAGCATTCTGAGCATCTCAGATAGGAACATGAATTATTGATTTTTTTAAATTTCCTCGAGAACACTGAATTATAAAAAAATCCAAGCAGATTAGTTGTTAGTATAGAAATTTTCCTCTGAAATTAAAATTTAATTACATGACAAAAACGGGAATGTAGAGAGAGAGAAAGAAACTGGCCTACATATGCATCAGTCAATCTCAAACTGATAGCAGTTCAGATTGTTCGTCATTGTAACCCTTATGGAAATTTAATTTTTAATTTGTTCATGCTGCCATGGAAGCTTTTGCTTAGCTACCTATACAGTAGATATCAATGTTAATGGGATTTTGCTGCATTCGTGTTTACTTCTATATTTTGTAATTTTGTATACAGCACGATGTATGTTGCTTTTGCACGCTATGACGCTATCTGATTAATTGAATGCTAACTGCATGCTTGTGCACTGTTTCTGCGTGCCAGAGCTTCATGATAACAAGTTCCTATTTAGAAAGTCAAAAAAGGGAAGCAGGGAAATGGGCCTCTTGAAAGACTAGGGATTTTTGCAAAAGAAGGAAAATGTAGTTCATCGTTTGTTTGGACACACACATGGAAGTGTAAAAACTGAAATTTATAGTCTGTGTTCTAGCTGTCCGGGTGAAAAAGTTGCATATATAGTCATATCAGAAATTGGCCATGTACAGTAGAACCTGGCTTAATACATCTTGTGTAGATGTATAACCTCTCTAAAAGCATAAAATGTTTGGGTCCCGACTTGGGACACGTGTATATAAATGAACCTAGCGTGTTTTTCACCGATCCTAAGAATATGCATATAGACAGGTTCTACTGTATAGTACATGTATGGACAAGTTGTGCTTAGTATACACACTATAGGAAATACGAAACTGAAATAAAGTTTATGCAAACCAAGTTATGAAAACGTGGTTACGTTAACATATTTATATAAAGATGTTTGTCCAAATGTACCTGTCCACATTAAAAAAAGCATTTCGAAACGGAGAAACCATTTGCTAGTCAAGGCGCTCCTGCAAACAAACATCTTATCACTTGTCAGCTATCCAATAGGTGAATATCGAGTTTTTTGTGTTCATTTTAGTAAAATCATCGTCTGCATTTAAGCGCGTGGAGAATAAAGGTCTTGGTAGGAGCGCCTTGACCAGGAAACAATGTTCCCTTTGATCTTCACCGCCTCTTGAACGATCACCGAAATGTTTCATGGAAACACGGGTTTTTTTGGCCAAAAATTTGCTGAAACTTGCTGAAAATCTGATGAGCATCTACATATCACAAACATATTTGCAAAACCCTGTTTATGTTTCGTGTTTCCTTTTTAGAGGGGTGTTTGAATTGTTCGTGGCCTGTACAACGTGTTCTTGCTATCCACATCATTCAACGAATTTTTCAAACAGATTTGCTTAACCTGTTAACAAAAGATGTGGCTTTTTAGCTTACATTAAATTGTTTACAAAAAAAAGAAGAAAAAAACCTTAAAAAGCAAGCACGTTTTACAAGTTTTACATTATTTTTCAAGACTGCTTTCTATGGCTGCACCTATGCTGTAAAATAAATTTGGGATGGCCTGTTTCCTGTCTTTTTTTAAACTTCATCGGAATTGCATACAACGGTCTAATGTTGTAAAACTTCTCCCTGGGTACTACTTCGTGTTTATCGATTACCTTTTTTTTGTTCTTGTACCTTTCTGTGTACATCTTTCTTGACGCCTACATTTGGTTAAAACGCTGGAGTTATTCTTATATGCGAGCAATTTACCATTTTCGTGCCACAAACTTAACAATTTTAGAATAAGAAATGGACGAGGTAAGAGTGAATAAAATTAACAATCTTATGCACGTTATACTTTACTACAAGGTGCAAAGTTGACCTATAAAACCAAGAGTACTGCAGTTTTCTGAGGGTGTAGCGGATTAATAACCCGTTTTTAATTCCGTAAATTGCGATGTCGATTAAATTTGATGTGGCATTATAATTGGATGAGCACAATCCTGCAAACCGAATTAGTTTGAGGTGAAAGAGCATGACTTTTAAAACTTGTTTATGAACAGGGCGAATCTGGTTCATATCGTTACTCCCACATTAACACGTTTTGTGGTAGAAAACCCAATTTGTGGATCAGGGTGGATAAGGAATTGTTCCAACATCGAGGCCATTTGAAAGCTTCGTCTCCATGGCACATTTTCTCCTTTAACGATCTTTAATGGAGAAAGGCGGTGAACGCGGGCAGTATATAATTTTGCGAGCGTTGTTTTGAGAGACCACCTATTTCATTTTGCTTTTTTCGGGGCCTTTTTTTTTATTTCCATGTTAAGGCTATGAAACAAACCGGCCAATTGGCAACTGCTTCCTCGTGTTTTTGCAGCGCATAGACCCGACCGGGTTACTGAGAAATAAAATGTTCAGGAAGAAAGCATTTCCTCCATTAGTTGCCTCGGCAACCTGCTCTGTTTTATTGATTTCTGCGCAGCAATGGGCATTTCATATACACTGTCTATTCACTAAATATTTGATATATTTGCCACTAATGGCAAAGTGAGTGAGTGAGGCTGGTTTCGCGGTACACAAACAAACACTCCGCCCTCGCTGTGCGTACACGAAGCCCTTTCATTGTAGCCTCTATATAAAGAGTGATTAGTGTACAGACATTTACCATCTATAAGATTAAGCAGGGCTATTTATTCTGCACTCATAATATTGTCTTATTCTTAGCCAAGCCCGCGCTGACTTTTAGCTTTTCTCCCACCTGCAAGCTTCCGAAGAGAAAACTCGTGGTCCACATGGGTCAAAATACCCATTAGGGCTAGGGGGAGCCATCCCCCCCCCTCTCCCCACACATACACAATGGATCATGACAGAACCCCGTATTCTCATCTCGGAAGGGTTTTCCTACTAATTACCAAATATTAATATTAATTTGCTTTGACGTGAAAGGATTAGCCAGGCTCGCTATCACATGGTAATTATACCTTTAGAACCAAAGCAGCTGTTGACTATGCATTTCGCGCACATTTAATAAACCATCCCAGTTGTCAAGTTGTAATTGGTACTGACACTTCTGATCACAAGAAACGTGGGCATCTACATATATTTATTTCATAAATAAGAAAGTTATCTATTAATAAAGGTAGATCTGGATTTTAAACTTTCAGCATGAGAATGTCATGTGGTAATGGGGTAAAAGTCCATACCCAAGATTAAAGCAAAGTGAAATATCACATCCAAAGGATCATGCATGATGGACCATTCCCAATAAAATTGCAGCCCAAGTTACATCCAAACTAGTACAATTTTTTTAGAATTCAGACAGCTATTACTTGCAAGAAAGCATTGCATTATTTGATTGTGGTGGTTTGAGGATATTTGGCATCTTGCTTCCATGGCAAGTTGATAAACAGCTTAGGGAATATAAATCTTCGAGTTTGTATGAAATTCACGGGCCAATTTTTATCATTAGGCATGACTGGCCGTGAAACAAGAAGTGTTATCCATCTCATCATGTTTGTTGAAGATATTGAAAAAAAGTTTATTTTATTTATTGATATTAGAGTTCAGGTAGACATGTGAGAGTTCTTATCGTAAAATGAACATAAGTCATGCATACTTATCTGCAGCTTGAATTTTAACTTCTTGCCTTTGGAAAATGAGACATTGAATATTTATTCAAATAAGAGTTTGATTATATCAGATGCTCATCAAGAATTTCATTGCATTAATTAAGTTTTTTAATCAACATTTTATTTACCTGGAAAAAAAGATGTGTATTCACATGGGATCAAAATGCAATACAACTTACAATTATAGAGCGCCAGAAGTCAGCAAAGTAATCAAAGATATCAGGCGAACCTTATTAGTTGAAAATGCAATAATAGTTGGAAACATGCTCATTAATAAACCAACCAGTAGCGATTCATTGCTACAGTTATTTGTTTTTTTCAAATGTTTAACCGCTGTGATATTTACAATATGTTAAATACACGAAATATCGATTTGGGTTTCAATCCAACAATGTATTAACTTGATTAAAGCTTTTTATTATTAAGTTTTAAATATCCGATTCATACTTGGTGAGTAATTACTTTACTAAAGCAATTTCATTTGTTCTAGTTAACATGATTTGTAAAAACAAAATTATCAATTCCTATACAATTAACTTGCCTTAAAATAAATATTAAAATTGCAGCCAAAATTAATGGAATGTTACTTGCATTAAAAAAATTCATGTTTTTTTGCAAATGCTAGCCGATATACACAGTATTAATACTGACTTTACCAATAGGCACGAGCGAATTATTTATGCCTCATCCAATTTGCTAATAGATTGTTGTGCGTTTTTTGATGGGGATGCATGCACATCAAGATGAGTAGGGCGCAAATTCCAGCCGGAATACACCGATGATTATGAAAGTTGGAGAGCAGGTGCATTATATTAAGAGAAAAGAAATATCCCTAGGGTATACCTGCTAATTCTATTTTACAATGCTGTGTCTAGTCTCTCGTTGCATATATAGGCACAAAAACTAAGTACATATTGCTATTTGCAAATATGAGTTTATTTCGTGCATTAACCCCTCAAGCTTCATTCAGTGTGGTCATGATATATGTTGATGTATGAGCAGGAGGAAAAAAGCACTTCTTAAAATGAAGAAATTGCAGGTCGGTGCCTGGAAAGGGCAAATATTGGAAAAGAGTTTCATGAAAGTTTTAAAATTAGATATGACTTACCATCCATTCAATTTGCAGCGTTGCTTTTAGATATATCTAGACATGTTATAAAGGAACCGTAGGGTGAAACTGGCGGCATTCGCATAGTGGGCTCTACGAATAAAAATGTGCATATAGCACACTGATGGGTGTTTTCGGTTTTTTTTATGCTAGTGCGTTGCTTATTGATTATTTTCATATAATATTTCATAAAGTGCATTAAGATGCGGAATGAAATTGCAGCTCGAGCCTGGATGTCTTGGGTATCCAAACTAATTGCAAAACACCTGAATGAAGCTTGTATATATAAAAAAAAGAAACAGCCAGTTTATTACGAATGGCATATTGGACATTTTTCAATATGCCCTTATACGATGAGGGATGATGCCTAAATGCTGTCCAATAGAAAAAAATCAATCCTTTATCCCTACTTTTCTAGTTCATGTTATATGGTTTAGAACTTTAGGAACGTTTTATTTATTCTAGGGATGTTTTTTATCTCATGAATGTAATGCAAAATTCGGTTTCCAGCTACTTATTTAAACTTTCTGTTTAATTATTGAAGCTAATCTCTGACTCTGTAAAATCAATTTGGACCTATTAAACGCAAACTTACTTACTCTTTAGATGCTGCCACAATTGAATTAGGCAGAAGTACGTCGTTGCCCTCCGTATTTTCTAATGGCTCTTGAGAGGATGCTTTTCATAGGGAATAAAAAGGTTACTTTATGAATTATTTTGAATAGCATTACTGAATACCCCTAGCTTTACAAAATATTATGACTTGATGAAATCATAAACCCATGTTATGTCTACTAATGTAATCAAAACGCTATTCATCTGCACACTGTTTAATTAGTCGTTAATACACGTTTAGGTTAGTTCGTATTTCAATGTGCATTGTTTAAATGTGTAGAAAACAAAGGTTGGGGTATCTCAAGTAGAAATAAAACAAACAATCACAAAATTGTGTGAGATACACTAATGTTCTACAATTAAAGTTTAACGATGCTAAACTAATGAGTCCTAATCCTTCTGCCAGGCATTGCATGTGTGACGTCACGTGCATGTGCACATGCTGTTCTAAATCTCGTGCTTATTTGGAATTATATAGTTCTAATTTTGGAATGTTTAATTATTGGAATTGTTGTCAAGTTCAGTTTCTCGGGGTTTGAAACCCGTTGTTTAAAATAAATAGTTCACGTGTAACTTATCGTTGAATTCAATTTGGAAGTGATTTCAACATCCAAGCATGCATACAGTAGTGTAAATTGTAAACATTGTTCAGTTTTTATGGTCGGTGAATTAATGATGCAAAGAATTTTAAACCCTTGCATGCATTGTGATATTGCTGCACAGGTATGATTTCCTTATTTTCGCTATTTACTATAAAGATTTAAAAAAAAATTAAACCTCTCGTATCGAAGGGCTTTAATGCCCTTAAAAGTTAGTCACACAACGCTTATGGATAATGGAGTCATGCATTTATGGAACTGCAAAGCTACAGTTGCGTGGAATGGTTGAAAATGTGAAAATTAACTCGGTGTTGACCAGGGCAATGTACCGGAACCATTGTATCTGCTTGAAATTCTTAATTATATGGCACGGATGCGTTGGATTTGGAGTCACCGTCAAAAGCAACCAGACGTAGACATGTAATATTACCGATAGACCATATGAACTTGGTCGTAAAACGATGAAGGAGAATCAAAGATTTAGACATCATTCTAGAGTGATTGCAAAGCATGTCTGCATATATCATTAAGTCAACCCATCTTGGTGTACGCGTTCTTCGACATGTCTCGTTCACATGAATGATGGAAACCAAACCATCCTTCCATCCCCTTTAACAACTTATTTTTACCTTTGGACTATTATGCTTTGGGCTGTCGTCAACCTTTTGCAATGCATTTTGAAATTGTTTGTTGTTGTTGTTGTTGAAGCAGTGTAACAAACTAGACATGAGTGCTCTTCCTAGAGCACTTCTGCACTGCATCGTGAGATGTAGGGTGATATCATAAAGTCATCTGAAATCAAATTGAGCATAATCAGTGATGGAGAAATGGATTTCATCAACGGATGGACTGGTTAAACAACATTGGATGTTGCTTACCTGACCTGTCACTTTTGGATTGTAATTTCATTCGATCACATATTCAATTTTGATATCATATGCAGTGTGGAGTTTTTTTTTAAGCTGGAGGGAAACTTTTTCTATAAGACTGAAACTACAGTTTTGGGTTGAGAGTGTGAACATTATTGTAGGAATGTGTATTAGTACAATTAATGGAGCAAAAAAAAAGCTAAGTATCGTGCTGGCGTCAGCATCTATTAATTGATGAATCAGCATTGCTTGCGAAATATGAGAATCAACAATTGCACAACTTAGTGCTTTGTTTATTTGGTTTAATGCTTAATGCCCGATTAGAAATAAGGAAGAGCGTTTCAGCTATAGAGTTTGTATGAAACTGTTAAGGGCTGGTTTAGGTATTGAGTGTGGAATAAGGAAATAATAAACGAAATTGGCTCAGTTCAGCAGGGTCGTTTAGGGATAATAATATAAACTTTTATTGCAAATTGCAGCCACAAAATTTGAGCCTACTTCACCGTCTTTCGAAATCACGGCGTGTGAATGAAAGGTTTCGTGACTCTGCAGAATAATCTGGTGTGAAGAAAATTGATTTCAAAATCTCACACCAGAATCTCCGTCTTCGGCATTAATGCAAAATTCATGTTAATTATAATTGAAATCGATTTGATACTTAGGACAGGGCTGAGATCGAAACATCTGACGAGCTTTTCAAATGCATCGGTAGTTTCAGATGGTTTACTCGCATAATTACGTAATAAGAAGTAGGAATTTAGTGCAGCATTAAGCTTACGAATAAACGTATTTCAATATTCATGAACAGGGTGTATATTTTTAGGCCGTAAAATATAGGCATGTATTTATCACAAATTCAATTAGCTTTGGAAACATTACTTTACATAGCCTCACTTACATCAACTACCCTTTTAATTTATTTACTGGGTGATTCATAATTCTAATGAAGGCTGATTAATTTTTTTAAATTGCGTTTAAACAAATTTAAACACATTTTGGATGTGTTAAGAAGATTGTGGGGAACATTATGCTTGAAGGAATTTTGCTTGAAATATGTAGAAAATTCTTTATAAAAAAGCAATGCACGGGTTTTTTTTAAGTTCTCTAAAACATTCTTAAGACTTTTTAGAACAAATTTCGTGGTATTTGATCTTGGGAAGGATCATTGAAAATTTAAGGGATCTGATATATCCTCGATATATGGTTGAATTTTTTTTCCAGCAAATTTACTGGAAACCCTGAAAAAAAAATTAAGCATATTCTAAGAAGCATATTCTTTTCCGCGGATAATATATATCCGCTAATATATATCCGCGGAAAAGAATATGCTTTGAAATTCTTAGAATATGCTTAATTTTTTTTTCACAAAAGATTTACAAAACGTACAAATGCAGTTGTCCCACAATCTTCTTAATACATCCAACCTGGGTTTTTATCTGTCTAAATGTAATTTCCCAATTACTCATAATGTACGAAATGCAAGAACAAATTCAAAACACCGTTTTCTTGTGGTTTTGCATTAATCTAAGGATTACCTCAAGTAAATTAATAGCGACTGTTATTTCAAAAATTTAAAAATTGCGCCTTGGATCATGTGCGTGCTTTGTTTTAATGAAGAGTTAGGTATAGAGCCAGAAAATTATGGACAGTATTGCTTGCGTGCTTATTTTATTTGATAACGAGTTCCTATTATACTGAGCTGCATACCGAAAAGTCTGCAGACACCCTTTGTACGATACATATGTACATTGCACATGCAAGCATTATATTTTAAAAATTTAATCAATTGCAAACAATTCCGCGTTAGTGCCTTATATGTACATAATTGTAGCCTGTCAAACTTATGTGCTAAACATATAGTAGCTCCCATGGCGTATTTTGTTCAGCCCTTCAAGTTCGTTTGGTACACTTTTAATTCCCCAAGTATTTCGTGCAGTCCCAAGTTGGATATGTTCCAAATATCAACTGCCTTTTTTTTCTTTTTTTTTTTTTTTTTTTGCTATCAGCAGCAAGCAAATTTAATAATTTTAATGGGCCATTTTTATACTCCCTCTCTATTGTAAAATTGCGAATTAATTGTGCACAATAATATAGGACGCAGCCCTATCGTTAGGTCGTTAGGGGTGCTAAATTTGCATTTTGCTTGATAAGTCCTGCATTGGAATTTATTTATTACAGATCCAAAAATTGCTAGTTTGAAGTTTGCTTTAGACTTCTTCTAAAAGTTGTTAATCGCTTTGTACATAACTTAATTGCGGCATTATCGATAATTACGAATGGATTACAATTTATTCCAATATACTATAAAGTATTACTATTAGAAAGGGATGAAATGTTTCATGTCATTGCATATTTATTCTAAACGGAGATGACCCTCTTAAAATTCACTGCTCACATACCTAAATTTGTTCTGCTATGTTAATTAATCCAGGTTGAATCATGTGTATTGGAATTCGGTGAATATTTTTGAGCATTAAATTTACATTTAATTCGCAAAATTAAGCAATTTTTGTAGTGCATAATTATGATAAATGTATCGATCCGAAGCAGCATTAAAGCATGCCCATGTCGTTGACATTTGCGTCAATTTTTGAATGCAAATTTCAGCTACTATAGATGAGATTTAACACTTTACTACGAATGTTAACGAGAGTGGGACACGACGAAAACAAATCAATTTTTCAGGAAGCACGGAATTTCTAATATATTCTCGTATGAAACAGAGACTTTCGAGTCATTCATAAATAAAAGTCGGCCCGGAGATTTAATCAAATTTGGTTTATTCTCTTTATTTGTTAGAGGTTCTCTGTGGTTTCATTGCTCTGATGAATTTCATCCAAACCAGCGGCACATTTTCCTTTAAAATTGCTATGAAAAGAATGCTTTCTGATTGCTAATGACGACGTTCATAATGACAATACTTATGCAACAAGCAGTATGTTCCAATACTCTGAAGGAATTTTTGCGATGCCATAACGACCATCTTGCGATATCTCTTGCCTGTCTAGAATGAAATATTTCCTATTTGTTCGCATCCAAATAAAAGCTTTTTCCTTTATACAAGTAGGATTGAATACAAAAAATTGTGTATTTCACGCTGAAAGGCCCCACGTATTTTCATCGTTAGTTGGCTGGACTTTATGTTGTTGTTGTTTTTTTTTTACGAAGTTATATAATATATAGTATACTCGTATACTCCCACCTCTATTATTCCTCTCTCTTTTGTAGTTATTCACATAGACAAAGTTTTACAAAAAGTGCAAATATTATTCTACTCAGGATATGTAAAATATTGTGATGATATCGATATTTAAAATAAAATGTGTGAAGTACATATACTTATATTATACATAGGCACTTTTAGTCCTGAACGGATTTAACGTTTTCTAAAATTCAACAATAAATCTGAATGCAAACTAGCACTAAAACAAAAATTCAGAAATCTACACTGTGAGTCATAAAAAAGTAGAACCCAATAAAAAAATCACAACTTCTTGAAAAATGCTTCGATTTAAATGAAATTTGGCACTTGCCTAGAACAATAGTGTAGGAACAAAAATGAATTATAAAATGTGCTCAAAATGTTCTCCGGTGGCCTTACTCATGCCCGGAAACTAACACGCCAATCTTTGATTGACGAATCGATATTGCGCTGGTCGAGTTTAATCCAAGTTTTCTTAATTCGTAGTTTCAAGTCTTCGATGTTATTAATTTTCGATTTGTGAATATTTTTCTGGAGAACTCTCCACATTTTGTAGTCAGGACTGTTAGGTGGGTATTTGTTGGGTTGGATGAAAATCCGAGATTTGTCGCATTTCCGGAACAAGTATTTTTGTTTCTACACTTTTGTTCCATGTACAAAGTGCCGAATTTCATTCTTCACGAAGTTGTGATTTTTTATTGGGTTCTACTTTTTTATGACTCACTGTGTAGTTTAGAATTTGGTTAAAATACAGTTTACTGATGTATACAAGTTAACTTATACTGTATATGCGTAGTCTGCTTAGTTTTTATCCGTTCTTCAATGTGTTATTGATATGCATAATGGCTTGCATCTGTAAACGATGAAAAAAAAGTTGAAAGTTCAAGATTGATAAATGTACTTGAAGCTGCAACATTTTAGTCATTTGTGGAATTTCTCCCACGTCATTATGAAGCTTTTTATACCGCTTGTAAATCATTCCGTTCCTTCTTTTCATGCACATGTCTATACATAAACCAGTCACGTCTGCGCATTTTTCCGCCTCTTATGAGCCACGTTTTTGCTTGGGTTCTGAAGTGCTAATTTGTCTTTGGCCATTGTTTAGAAGCATTCCTGGTGCCAAATGAGAGTCGTTTTTAAGGGACAAACTTAATGTTTCTTCTTCTTTCCTCCGGTATGGCTCATGGAAATATGCGGTATTAAAATGGCAGAGAATTACTCCCATAATTTCCCTAAGTACAAACATTACACCTCGATGTGCGCGCGTGTGCGTGTGACATATGGGGGAAATGTGAACTAAGGGCCATAAGAAAGAAAATGTTCTTCGTGCATAGACCTTTAAGCCAGGGATAAAACGTCTTGTGGTTTTCTTGAAAACTTTTTTGTAAGTCTTTACGTTGATGATACTGATATTATTATTTACTCAGTACTGTGCATATGTATGAAATCGTGCCTTTAGACATAATCATTTTAAAATACTTTTGGGACATTAATAACCGGTTACGGAAATGCACATACAAATCAGTATGCTGAAATTTAGGCAATTTTGCTTTAGCATACAATCAAAAATTTCCACTTCTGGAGTAAAAGGATATGTCAGTCTTTTGGCCCATACGACACCAGAGGGTGCTGAAGTTGAATAAGGCTGTATAAGGTTGAAAAAAACCGAAATACATAGCTGTAAAGATACAGTTAGCTGTTCATGCTGATTAATTCGATAACATCGAATTTGATGGGCCTAATGCGTGGTCTAGGACCTAGTGTAGATCTATGTAGTAATATTGGACCACTTGGCCAATGCAAATTTAAATCATTGAATTATCCTTATCTACTCTTTAGACAAATTCTGCCTTCCAGTTGGAGCTCTATAGGCTACTAATGCAATGAATTTCAAGTTAAGTAGCATCTTCTGCTAAGTAATTCTATACAAGGACCATTACAAAATTGACCAAAACCTATAATACTCCAAGGACACTTTAAATTGAAGGAGTCTGTGATTTCGAAAGCAATGTACATACTTGATCATTACTTTGGCATGTCAATTAAATTTGCTTCTAACGTAAGATGGTTTCTTTAAAAGCTCTGGGGTATGTATGGTTTTGCCAAAATGTTAGGGGCAGAACTTTCTTATTGAGCTTACAGGATCGCATAGTGTTATAAATATGTTGGTAGTAGTAACTCCGAATTTTTCAATTCACAGTACTTCTTATGCCAAAGAAATTCTTAATACTTGACATTTCTAGAAGCAAATTGTAGTACTTAAAATTAAATTTCTTAACTTTTTTGTTTTACTCAAGACGTCCTGCAGCGTGCAATCAATGTTTTCTAATGCTAAATAGAGGAACCTGTCAAATACACAATACTGTATACAAATAAATCAATACAGTTCTGTTTTTTTATCTTCATCTCTTCATATAAAATATATAAGGAAATAAAATGTCACTACTTGTTTAATCTACGGTGAATTAGTGCAAATTTTGCGTTTTCAATTCAAAATATGCAGCTCAATATTCACGTTATCTTACAACATGCAAGCGTATAATATACATTTTTCATTGAAATACATAATGTATTGGTGATATCATCGTCCAGCTAATATATTCCTTTGTTTACTTGATTTTTGTATTGGGATACACGTGTTGTTTAAAAATACTCTTACAAATTATATGTCAAGGAACGTGGCCTTCACATCAAAAACGATTCGAAGACGTATTCAATCAAGGAAAGGGCACGAAAATGCTGCTAACATGCACGTATTATCGTCTATTGTATTGAACAAAAATGCAAGAAAACGTTCGTTTAGCTATACATTAAAATTTAACAAGTCTGTATGCATTCGTATTTATTATTCATGGACATTCTAATGTGCACGAAAGCAACATACTGCCATCAGACAAAAAAATCTTCACTTTGAAGGGCGCATGCCTTCTTCTGATAACAAAAGAAATGTGAGCTGTGTTTATACAGTGTATGTATCGTAATTATATTTTAATTGATAGACAATGGTATATCCTGCGAACGTTTATCTACGTTCCCTGAAAGCATTTTTTGACTTTGCTTTAGATTTTGTATATTTAGCTTAGGGCGTTTAGTACAGTAGTTGAGCTTGACAATGTAGCATTGTCAGATACACGATTTATTTATCAAATGGTGGGACGAATATTAATTTTTCTATAAGTTTAGACACACAAAAAAGTGTCGTTGGAGGGCTGATACTCCAAAAATTATATATTCTTATATCTCCACAACTAGATCAGGATACGCGTTACTGTATTATTATTTGTAATTGCATGTGGTTAATTTTTTTTAAATATGCTCACTTGAGAGATAATAATAATTCTGCCACTTTGGATACTGTTTTGAAGTTATGAATCCAGCAGTTATTGCATAGTATATGACTAGAATGTTCATGTGAATACTCTTTAAAGTCGCACATTTTAGTTTCCTTATTTTTCCCGAAAAATTGTACGAATACAATTTAACTTCCATTGTATCCTTTTAAAAGTACGTATTTAATGGCATTACTGGCTGAATAGTTTTTTTGTAATAGATTATTTGGTATTAGTGAACATTCTAGGTTCAAAAATTGATGTTTTGATGATGTAAGTTATAAACATGCATTGGCCATAAGGACGTGATATAAGGCACGAGAATTCCTTTTTTATGATTACGTAGAATACTTTTTAGTTTCTCTATTTATATTTTTGGGAAATCCAAAGCTAGCTAGAAACTGTGTTGGATAACCACCATTCCCTTCCATTCATCCATTTATTATTATTTGTATGGGTACATGAATATTTCAGAATTCAATTTCAGATAAGTTCATAAATTGAACTTAACTTGAAAATAATATTTTCTTTAAAAAAAAAAGATAAGAAACGAGTTTAGTGGCTGTAACCTAACATTCATTTTTTCTTTCTTTTGTATTTGTTACTCCTGCAGTTTGAATTAGCCTTTCTAGTTTTACGTATTGCTTTTATGCATGCATCGCTATTTTTGGCATTTTCAAATTATGCAAATGCAATCTAATGCACTGCCCTTCTCCACGTAACATGTATTGCGCGAAGAGACAAAAGGCACTTTGGTGCGTAATGGAAATCCCAACACGGGTGTCATATTCTTGCAAACATAATAAGACTTTTCTGGGAAATTATCAAATCGACATTTTTCAAATTCCTCTGCGTGCTGCTAGAAATTCTAATGGCTAGTGTCGTTTCAGTGCGATTCGATCTGGTTAATGCTGGCGCGTTTAGTATGAATGCAAATGCTCCTGTGACAGACTGTGTGGTCAAATGTCATAGAAAATGCATATTCAATACCTTAATAGCTGAACATTGATTGAATAGAAAGAGAAAAGTCGTCAATATTCACAAACGCGACGTGTTTTCATATAGATTCGTTCCTCCTTTAGTTCCTTTAGTGCATTAAAAGGATTGTGCATTTGCTTGAATGGTACTGGAAGGATATCAATATTTTATCATTTTTTTTTTTTCCTGGGCAGTTCAACCCAAATTCGTGATATGTTACATTGCATAGCAACTCCGTATATCGACCATTCATCCACGGATGAAATCCTTAGCAATAATTGAAAATGATAGCTAAAGTGCACATTCAACAAATCTACAAATTATGGGGGAAATTGACATTGAGAAGACGCATCAAAAGAAATGTCATCCCAATAGATTCGTATCATGCATATATTCTTTTTATTTGTGTATTTGGTAGCAATTCACATTTATACTAGCTGCAAAATTCAAACGATATTGAACATTGAAAAACACAATGTGTTGAATGAATATACAGCTTGACCAAAATATAGTCCACCTATCAATATATTTATAGTATATCTGCACATAATTTCCGTCAATGCAAACTGATTCCTAAGCATATTCAGGCTTTGCAATATTTGTCAATCAGCCCAGTGACCGTAATATCAAATTTTCTCTAAAATTGGCATCAATTCAACTCTTTATTTGCTTTAAATACTGATTTAAATAGTTCACTTTCTCGACTTGCATTGAATATTTAAAGTGCAGGTGATTACCTACTCCTAGAATAAGTAATGAGAGTTGCTTTATCGTACACTCGTAGTCTGCCAAGAAAGATTTCAATTAAGGATTTCTGCCTCCTTCTTTTCCCAAGAAATTTCTCATAAAATGGTTGACTTGCAGCAGTAAAAGAAAACGAACCAGAAAATTGTAACTGATACTATGTAACAACGAGCTCCAAATGTTCAATAAAACATTTGTAATGCAGTATGACCAACAATACCTTACCTGCATGGTTCCCTTTAACAGAGTAAGATTCTTTAACTTGAGAATCCAATATATACCATATTTTTTTTGAACATGACTCATTGTACAATGAATATTTTCATTTTTAAATCAAATTCACCAAAAAGATTTCAGTACATTTTGCCATGTTCATTCGTAAAATGCAAATTCTTTTCCTTTGAGACGTTATATATTTAGTGGCCCGTGAATGTGACAGTTAGAGATGTAATGATACTTATTATATCGTGCAGAAGAATATATTGCTGAATGTTAGTAGAAAAGAGTGGAGCATCCATGGTTGATCTTTACGAGTGTACTCGAGTGTGTTAAGGTAAAGTGCGGCTAGAAAAAGGTAGAGAGTTACGTGGGATTGCAGTTCTCTTTTCAAGAAAACCCATGAATTTGTTTCTGCGCGTTCTGCTCCATTTCATCAACTTGTAAACATATCAAAGATATATGATACAGTTTTTGTGAGATTGTCAACTATTTGCAGAGCTCAAAATACTTCTCCATCGCAACCTAAAGACGACCTGCTTATAGGCAAGGAGGCACAAGTAATAACAACATGTATGTCATGAAACAGTACCTATGTACATGAAATTTACAAATTATTCCTTATTAATTGCTCAAATTTCTAGTAATTAATTATAAGAAATGTAATGTTTTGGCTAATTTTATGATTTTGTAGAAGACTCGTTATTTCAGAAAATGCTTTCTCTATTGATCCAGTTTTCTCATTAAATAAACTGTATGACTGCTATAGGAATACAATAGATTAAATATATTTTATGCATGAACTAGGATTAGGAAATGTCATTAGAATGCTATATTACGTTTGCGAAAGTAGTCTTATTAAAGAATAAGGTTCTGCAGTTTGGAAATTTTGCAAATTTTGCTTTGCATGTTGTACTTGGGTTGTTGCTTAAATTTGTTGTGACTAGTAGCATAAACTTAGTTTTATTCCGTTTTTGTGTTATTTAATTGCAACTTGAATTAATCTGTAATCAGTTTTTAGTAAGTTTATTGTAATGGTACACGAGTAGGTATACAATTTTATGATATTTTCAAGGGGTGTCCATCAGCTTTTGAAAATCGAGAAAATCGGAAATGTGATTGAATATACGTATATATGCAAATTTGTATCAAACTGCCAATATGCAATTTTTCAACCAAGATGAGCTTTACTATCGCTGAAATTACCACGTGGAAATTTAATATAAATACGTGAGGTTAATAACAAGGAAATGGTAAAATTAGTTTAAAATATAATCCATTTTGAATAAAAATTCTTAAGCTTTTGACTCAGCGGCTGAAGAATGACCACTGGCATGCTTTTAAATCTTCTTGTAGAGACTAGAAATAATCCACATTTATTGATTTTAATCAATCAGTTCTAATGCCATAGTCTGCACTTGGTAAGAGGAACTCGCCAATTAATTTCATCCCCAAAACGCCTTTTCGAATAATAAATTCCCGGTTCCGTGTTCAGGTATCTGCGTGCAAGACGTTGTTTTAGTTTCTAGAACCTTTTTCATTTTTTTGTAGCCTCTATTTGAGTCATTAGTTTTCTGTTTCTTCACGCAATTCAACAAACACCCTAGGAAAACAGTTAAGCCCGGGCTTGCTCCGAGTTTATCATTTTCATCAACATCATCATCATCATCATTGCTTCATCATCCTCTTGTTTATTGCTCTTTGCTGTCGTCCTATTGATTTATGTTTACACGAGGGGGTTTTGTAGGATGCCCACACCGAAATGCAAATTGGATGCTATGCTGCCTTCATCTCTGGAGATATTAAAAGTTAGCTCTTGTCAGCGGGGGAGTTTGGAAAATGAAGAGATTTCAGGGGGGAGGACACTAGCACAGCAGGCACAGCTAAGGAGAAAACACACGGCAAAATAAGGGAAATGACGAGGGAATAAACTTTCTATGTCTATGTACGTGCGGTGTATTCTGCCTTTCCTGGAAATATATATACATGTTGAAGTTATAGCGATGATCTTGCATTTAGTTAGATATCTGTAGAGTTCAATAGCGCGCTGCACCAATGTATTAGCGAGCGAAGAATTTCAGAAGTCGCTCTGTAAATAAAGACAGGATATGAGAAACGTCGACCTACATCCATCTCTATAAAAGTAGCACGACTGATTTATTTCGTGCATGTCGTGCTTCATTTACCTTTGCTTAAAGCAGAGGAGATGGGACGTCTTCGAAAACCCGAGGCAATCACAACAGAAAGTAAAGAAATTTGGCAAATTTTAAATGGACCATTATTGTTTTCTGGGACTGTAGTTGCTATGCAACTTGGTGGACCCGATAACTAAAGTATGTTCAGTGATCGAGAGTTTTATATTTAGCTGATTTTTCTAAAATGTATGTTTGCATTGTATGTGCAAAATATATCCAATTATGCACTAATGAAGACTGCATGCTCTCATGATCACTTGAAGAGAGTGATTTAGCTGATCAGAATCCTTGCTCACAGAATAAGAGTATTATCAAAACAGCTCAGAATATCCGTTGTCTGCAGACCACATATCATGTATATATTATGCTCTACAAGTATTTTAGATCACTTGATATACGAGTGCACTTTAGCTGACCAGAATCCCTGCTCACAGAACAAGAACATTCTCTAAACAGCTCAGAATATCCTTTGTCTGCAGACCACATAACTTATAGTTTAGATGGTTAGTAAGCTCTACAAGTAGTATTTTAGATCGCTTTATATACGAGTGCACTTTAGCTGACCAGAATCCTTGTTCACAGAACAAGAGCATTATCAAAACAACTTAGGATATCCATTGTCTGCTGACCACAAATCGTATAGTTTAGATGGTTAGTAAGCTATGCAAGTATTTTAGGTCCCTTGATATACATACCTACTAGTGCACTTTAGCTGACAATTAAGAATCCTTGTTCACAGAACAAGAGCATTCTATAAACTGCTTAAGCCGGGTCTCCACCAAGACGTACATGTACGTATAAACACGTTTTTACAAACATTTGCAAAAAAGTTTACCCTCCGGGTTTGTTTCAGCCACTATTTTTTAAATATATGTAAATATCAAAATTGTACAGTTATTAAAGACATTTAATAATACATACAATTTTGATATTTACATATTTTTACAAAATGGCGGCTGAAACAAACCCGGAGGGCAAACGTTTTTGCATATGTTTGCAAATACATGTATATACGAACATGTACGTCTTGGTGGAGACCCGGCTTTAGAATATCCATTGTCTGCAGGCCACATAACTTATAGTTTAGATAGTAAGCTCTACAAGTATTTTAGATCACTTGATATACGAGTGCACTTTAGCTGACAAATTTTTCTTGCTCGTAGAACTAGAACAGTCTCAGACTAGCTCAGAATAATCTCAGAATTCAGATGTTCACAACAGCGTTAGATGGCTATCGATGTGAACATCTCACGTATTTGGTTCACTTTTTAAGAACATCAGGTAACTATTTAGTTTTAGCGTGCAATCTTACGAGATCTATAGTATCCATATATTGTTGGATAAATGCTACGTAACATTTTGTTCTGTTTAAAAAGTGCATTTTTTTGCTGTTTAAAAATTAATGAATATTTAGGAAATTTGTGTAGACGCCCATTTATTATTTTCATGGTAAATAGAATTTTGGTTACCACCCTAAATTGTAACTACGCAGTAAATGCCCCACGTTACGATTTATTATTCGAGTTATGCGTCGTTATGGCGTAACAGTCACCCTAAACTGCTGGCATATGCTTTTTATAGTAGCTATTAAAGAGTGTATTATAAAACCCAATTTTATTGACCTAAATTACGTGACGTCTACTTAAATTACTTTTTGTAAGAATGGTTTGTTTTCCATATAGTGTATCATATCAGGATTTGCTTGACGAATCTACTTTTACGAAAACTCTGAACAGCGTGTGCCAATATCCAAATGCGGTTCAAAATTCGGAAAAGATTTGGTCAAACAGGCATGAAAATGGGGGCATCGTATAATGTACAAATTCGCGTGTGCTTATGGTTGACCGCCTTAAAGGGGCAACTTATGCACATACACCTACTTTTATGGATAAAAGTCCTTAGTTTTTCTTAGACGTCTGCTGATTTAGATAAAGGGCCAGGCATTTGGGATTCAGACTTATTCTGCTAAGCCACCTTTTTTTCAAGGATTTCTATATAATTTGTCACCCAAACTCAGTTTGAAAAACTAGCATAGAGAATTTAAAATTGAATATTTTAAAAAGATGTGATGACCATGGTTGATGTTATAAACGTGGTGGTTTTGCAATGATTATTTTTCATAATATTCATTTCTTCAGATCACTGTAAATCACTGAACTAATTTAACGAATCCAAGCTTGTAGATTATAAAATCAAACTCATATATTCACCCATGCTCAAAATTTGCAAAGTTATTATTGAAAATTCTAGATTTCAGATATTTATTGTAGCACCCTTTAAAAAGGAAAATCTAGCTATATCTCGTCATTGCCGAATGCCATTTCGTTTTTAACGATAAAAAAATCATCCTTCCATGCACGCCAAATAAAATGTAAACCAGCGTCGTTTTCTGAAAAGCCTACATTCTTACAAACCAGATTTCAAAAGACGTAACAATAGAACATTATGAAAAGCATCATATCTCCAGAGCTTCTACATCCAGTAGTAGTAGCAGCGCCTATATAGACGGATTTCCCTAGCCAAGTTTCAGGTTAGGGCTAAAAATACAACGTACGCATTCCTGATTTCCCAATAGCTACTCCAGCATTCTTTCCTTCAACTGCTAAGTTTTTTTTTTTTTAATGCATAATTTCGAACCTTGCCACGTCATCGAATTTTTTTTTTTTTATCGACGGTTTTATTTACAGATGAGGAATAAAAACTACTTGTAATTTCTTTCGAAATGAAGATAACGTTTCTTAAAGTTGTTTGAAATATCTTCGCCATCTTTGTTGGCATCTAGTGCACTGAGGGTTCGTGTTGGGTTGCTTTTGGGGAGGTTGGATTAGAAAGTGAATCGATGGTATATGTCGAGGGAGGAAATTTACTCTTAGTCGAAATCAATTAGAAAGGAAAGGTGAATAGGAGCTGAGGAAACCAACGCACTTGTTACCAGTTAATGGCTGCTGGTTGTTGTCTTTCAAAGACTAAAAGGTGAGTTGTAACTTTGAAAGTGAGGGATTTTGAGGTTGCTGAAAGACATGCTGCTCTTATTTGAAGTTTTAGGGATGGGGCCACCCACATCGTGTCAGTTGCCAGGGTAGGGTTTTGACGGAATCCCGAACCTCCGTTTTTGGGCATCGATGCAGAGTGATCTATTTGCAACATGGCTGCAGCTCATGACTTACCATCGTTTTATCCAACCTGCTATTGTTTTCCGAACAATGGACTTTCCTTTTGCTGGACATCCTAACCGCTAGCCTGGCGTTTGTTGTTGTTTTACCTCAGGGTGATTGACATGCCCACCTAATTATTTCAGAAGGCGAACAGTTATGAAGCCTGATGATTTTAGGCCATTGTCCTCGGTTGTCACTAGATATGAATGGAGTTTCGATTCTTATTTTGCCAAATGACCCTAGCTGGGGGTCGTGTAAGAGGATATATATATTATATAGTTAATACATCTCTTCGTAATCTGTAGTCTATGAAGCTTGACTGGATTCAGTCGACACACAATGGCCCTTCTATTAATACTTGATGCAGAATCAATCCATTTTGGAATTAATTTGTTTGTTAAAATAAACTGGATTTCAGTTATGCCAGCATAACTGTTCCTTTAAAAATTAGATAAACTTCATAACATAGGATTCAGTTTAAAGGTTAATAGTTTCCAATTGTGTTTCTAATTTCTTATTTCCCTCTCTCAATTTTAGTATTTCCCGTTTCGACTGTTGTCCAAAATTGATTTAGGAAATTAGGAACTGTTATATGTTTTGAATTTCCTTTTTCGGTTTAAGTTAAGTATTTCCCATTCATTTCTTCAATGCCCAACTCTGGAAGGTTGTGGCTTTTATTATACATGGTCCGGAATCGTGCTTCCTCCTCCATTATAGGTGGTCTTTGGTCATGTACAATAAATAATACACCACTAAGGTTGTCTAAGGGCCAGAATATAGTCTCTTACATATTCTGTACTATCCACACAAACAAATGAAATAATGTTTTTATAATGTGGTCATTTTGATTGAAATGGATTTAGTTTAACGGTAGTAAATGTACCATGACAATGTATATTCATTTTCCTATACATGACATAAGATTCCATTTTAAATTCCGTTTCTAATTTCATATTTCCCTCTCTCAATTTTGGTATTTCCCGTTTCGACTGTTGCCCAAAATTGAATTAGAATAAAAATTAGGAACGATTATATGTTTTGGAATTTCCTATTTCGCTTTTAGTCATTTTCCATTCCATTTCCTCATTGCCCAACTCTGGAAGGTTTGGCTTGTCTGCGACGGCTTTTTCGTCTCTAGCTTCCATCGGTTTTTCTTTCCTATAAAAGGAATACTTTGATGATGGTAAAAGAACTCTCCTTCCATCCATTTTCAACGTCTGCCCCAACACTGGTTTCTACTCGTCGTAAATTGGCTTGTGGCTGCCACACATAAGATTGGATCTGCTTTGCCAATGACGTGCTGCAGGGCGCGCGCTGGCTGTTATAGGAGCTTTGCCGTGTTATGTAATTTCACTCTCTCCAAGGAACATCAGATGATATCAAGCTAATGCAATGGGCGAAAGATGCTCTGTGAAACTCCAAAAGAACGAAGAAGGGTTTGCTTGGGAACTCTCTCGGCTAGCCAAAGAATGGAAAGTTGAGTGCATACAGCCATGCACCAAATATCCGACACCACTCACTCAATTTCAAAGAACAATTGCTTTGTTTTTGACATAGGTTGCTTTGAAGGTGCATTTGCCAATGGTCACACTAGCATGAACGTATTTTTGCTCTTTTTGAAAGGGAATTAATGGCACACGATATTACCATTAGAAACTTTGTCATTTGTGAGTAATTATATTAAGAACGTGATGCAGTGGGATCATGATGTTACCTTTCCATATCTGAAACAAGATATGCAATTTTTATTTTTTGCTTCTAGAAATTAGTTTTCCTCAAGCTTGCTGATTACTGTAGCCAGTCTAGTTTCACTCATTAAGCACAAGTGATACTTTGGAAATGAATACAGCAAATAACATCTCACATTTAATGGAACCTTCATAAGCAATAAGTCTTTGTTAATTGCACTTCGTTAAGTTCTTGGAGCTTAATTAAGGGTGGCGTCATTGACAGAAGATTGACTTAGGTTTATAAAAGTATTTTTTGTGATTTTTGTTGTTCTCAAAAGATTTTGTTTTTAAAAGCTTTTGCTTTTTGTTACAAGTTTTCTCTACTTCAAACTAAAAAAAACGGAAACTTGCCAATACCAACCTAACTCTTTTATCCACTCGGCCACCCGTAGTACTTGGAAGTGAAGCATTAGAAAAGGTATAGTTATGGTTAGCTAATACAGGGACTATATTACCATTAAGATTATAAATGCTCATGTTTATTAACTATTATGTGATGTGAATGTGATTAGAGGAGTTTATTAGTTTAAAGGGGTTTATTAGATTAGAGGGGTTATTAGTTTGGAGGGGTTATTAGTTTGGAGGGGTTATTAGT
>JAQGBW010001306.1:0-27351 GCA_034698625.1 Julus scanicus
ATTGCACACTGGTGTCTGAAATCTCGGTGGGTGTGGAGGCTCCAGGAAACTTGGTGTCTTTGTTCACTTTTTGTCTCTTTATTGCTTATTGGTAGTGTTGCTGATCATGGGTTTCCGGTACCTTCTGTTGTAACCGCTGTAGTTGGGTAATTTACCCCCCTGCCACTAGGCATTCTTATGCTGATTGCAGGGTAATAAATTGAATTGAATTGAAGATACTTGATGCAATGTTAAAAGAAAACGTTCATAACCTGAATTAGGTGTTTTTTTTCGCATATTTAATGTACCAGTTATAAACTTACTACATTTTCCCGTTTAATAAGTTTTCTCGCTAAAGTTTGAAAATTTTGGTCCCTTGACAAAAGTATTAAAAGGGTTCTACTGTACGAATAAATCAAAGCATTTAACTAAAAAACGATTCAGACAACAATTTATAATCATCCTAACGTCATGACATTTAGCAGATTTACAACGGATTTTTTTTAGTCTGTACTTATCGAATTTAATGTTCAAGAACATTTATAGGGATAGAAAGATTTTTATGATTAACTATGTTATTCGATAATTGATGAAGCCAGTTTGCAACTAGTTGCTTCAATAAACTTCGTATTCAACGTTGTGGTCAGAAGTCGACAAGTATAACAGACAAGATTATTTTTGTTTTAAAAAATCATGCCGTTTATTTTCATTATTCCTTTTTCATTTCTAGATCAGCTACATGTTGCAAGCTGTCTAATGTTTCTGCAGTCATAGGTTGAATGATACTGTTAGCTGTGATTACCTGGTCTCCCGATAGAATCTGTATTTGGTGAGTTTGCTGAATTTCGGCCAACTGCTCAGGTGTAGCATGGAGGACTTGAATGTCCCCCTGAGGTGTATGGATGAGCTAGAAGAAACAGGTCAAATTTGTTCACAAAGCAATAAATACTATTTTTTCGTAATTGTTGTATTTCTGACTTTTCTAAAAATGATGCCATTAATAATTATTATAATATCACATTGAAAAATTTTTCCATAATTCAGAAGCAAGTATATTAGACAATAGATTGTCCAATAATTAACTCGTAGATAACATCAAAATGTGTTGAAAGTCTTTAAAATTAATCATAACCTGACAAATGCACAGTAGTATTTCTACACACCATTAAATATACATCTATTACTGTTTGTCGCACCCTGTTCTTGTTTAGCAAAATAAAGCGCTACACAGTTTCTGAAAATGGAAATGCTAAACCAAATTTTTTCAATATTTTTCTTAGTTGCCATTAATGGAATTCAGTGTTAAGTTTGCAGGATATTGCCATTTAAAAAAGAAATTTTAGATACAAACAATGTATGTAAATGTTAAATTAATTTAAAATGGATTCTCTCGATTATTACCTGTGCCCTGTTGACCAGAGAAGCAAAATCGGAACTGGAGCAGGTCAAAGATAATGAGCCGGGGTGTAAGGCAAGTATCTGGGATGGATCCAACACATCTACATCGTTTGAACTTTGATCTACCCCTAGATCACTCAAGTTTGTCGATTGCAATAAGGTGGACTGACCTTCGCCACCGGAAGAGACTGCTGCGGGTGAAGACAAATTCTGTAAAAGAATTACGTGTTGCTTTAATAAGCTATCGAGTTTAAAAACAGATCAACTTTTGGTCGTTCATGCTTAACCTTTATTATGAGTGGCATTCCTTTCATTTTTCGTCTGTACGCAGTTCGGCATTTTGAATCCATGTTCTGCCTAATGCGGTTCCAGTCTTTTTCAGCAATTCCAAATTTTGCAATAAGGTGGCCTAACATTGAAATGTAAAAACTAGTAAAGGTTGAGAACGTAAGGTTAAAATGAACAATATCAAGTACATATAAGTGATGGCTTATCCTTGTGTTACATAATTAATTAAGAAATGAAATTACTGCTGTGCATTGAGTTCAAAGATATTAAGCATGCTCTTGACAATGATTTCTATGAATCTTTTAATATATATTTGCAAATATCCTACAAACGATGAATCTGATAAGTATTGTTTGCCAGTGTGATGCAAAAGGATTTTAAAACTAAACAATGGATTACTTTGGGACATTAACTTTGGCACACAAGGACAATAATAAAGCACAGTTTGTAAATCTACTTGCATCGTATTCCATATATCATTAGAGGGTCCAGTTGCTTCTTTTTGTGTTTTCCTGTCCCAGATATATTTGAAGTAGCCTGCGTTTCACGGTCAAATAAGTAGTCGAGCAATGTAAGCGCCATCTTTTCAGCTGTATGGCAAGTGGTATTTATGTGAAAAAGGTCTCTGCAAAACATGGAACCAATTATATTAATTGTTTTTGGTGAATTCAATGAGTGAATAAATTCGTATAACGTCAAAAAACTCATACGTAGGAGTGATGGCACATCGTACTCTCATTTCCGGGTTCTGCTCGTTACCTAACCATGAACCGTTCGGAAAATCGGCTGAAAGAATGACAAACCATATTTTAGACAAGCAGGTTGATTTTTCGATTAGAGAGACACGTATAATAATTAGAGAAAGACTTCAAGTTTACAAGGGCGAGTCAAATGAAGGTGAGCCAACGCAAATATTTGACAAACTGAGTACTTTATTTAAAAGTAGTCGCCATGAACATTTATACATTTATCCCACTGACTAACGAGGCGCGTGATTCACCTCTGATAAAAGTCCTTGGGTAGCTGCTTTAGGATGTCTGTAACTGACTCCTTCACGTCATCGTCCGACATACATCAAGTTCCCTTGAGCTGTTTTTTCAATTGCCCGAAAATCAGGAAATCACAAGGTGATAGGTTGGGGCTGTAGGGTGGATGTTGCTACGCTTCCGACTTGAACAGTTCCAGTTTTTCCCGAACAAGATTCTGCAACTGCCACGTCCTTCTTTGAACCGTTTGCTCCAATGCTTCACAGTGGCCAATGAATGCAATGTTCGCCGTCATGTTGGGAAACGCCTTCAGCTGTCAAAAATCGGACCACACCATGCTGTTCCTCTTTTGGAACGTCCATAATGAGCAGGACTTGTTTTCAACCCACTGTATGAGAGCATTAAAAAACTGTTATCCTCACAACAACATATTACTTTCGTAAATGAGAGCTGTCTCTTTGCTATGCACATGAGTCGCAGATAATGGACCAAAACATTTTCGCGCGAGGTGGGTTGGCTCAATTTCATTTGACTCGCCCTTGTATCAACAGTTGTGTTGTTTGGTAAGTATTTAAAAGATGAGAAGAAATTGTTTGTACAAATTTTTTCATTGTCATTGTCAAAAATTTAAACTGGAATGGCAGAAATGCACAAAACCAATTTAATATGTTTATGGAATTCAAAGTAGGAATAGGATGTTTTATTCCAATGTTTGTCCGAAGGCAGAAATTGGCTGGCATGCTTAGCGGCAGCGTTTCATTTTTGCACTGAGTCACTAATGACTTATGTCACAAAATCAAAAGACCGTATTTTTGGTGAAACAGCCAAGTGGTGGAGAATGAAGCGTGCTGCTGGAATAGTGTTCACAGACCTTCAGAATTCAGCGTAAGCAACTGAATGCTTGATCCAGATGAGGATAATCGATTTGCGCTGCCGCTTTGCTCGTCATCTGAACTTGTGGAATGAGACTGTGGAACACCTACAATTACGGTATGCCCAACTGGCTTTTCTTCACTTCTGTAATTAATAAAGATTTAGGATGGTGAAGGCTAGATTTACTGATTTTACAGCGTGGACACAACTTTCTTAGAATGGATCAAGAAACTCACTGTGTTTGAGCATTGTGTGCCTTTATTGCTCGGGCAATGCACTCCACTTTCTCTCCGAGCTCCAAGCAATAGTTATTGACGAAGTCTATGCGTGATTCCATCATATCTAACCTTTGACAAACCATATGGTTGAATGAGAACAAGACTTGCTGTAAAAAACGGGGAATATAAAATCAGTCCCGGCCCTTCCTGTGATTATATTAAAAGAGCATTTTATACCTTAAGAGGAAGCGAAAAGTCGATGGCATTTTCGTCATAGTCTCCAGCAGCAGAGATGCATGCATTTTGTAGGTCGCTGCAAGCTAGACTGTCATCCTGAGAATCGTCAGCAGTTGATAATTCGGTTTGCTCCATGCTGGGGTCGTTGTCATCAGCTAAAAATACATCATCGTTTATAATTCAATAATACTCGACAGTATTTAACAAAAATTTTTAACAAATTTAGGCTAAGCAACTGGTGGTTTAAAGAGACTACAACATCTGTCCTTTTAAATTTACGCTTTGATCATACACACGGTTTGTGTTGGTGAATTTGTTGCCTACTTCTTTATTCTTGAAGTTGACGATATTCTGATAACTGAGGTCAAGTTAAATTCGTTTTAACAATCTTTGTGCCGGTGAATCAACAAGGTTTGAGAGAACTTATCACGCAAACTGTAGGTTATATTTTCCGGTTGACAGTAGGCTTACAAGCTAGGCTTGACTTTACGCAAAATAAATTCGATACCCTACCTGTACTCACAATTGGACAAATGGTCAACAGTTAATAAGTGTTCTTGCATGACTGACAAGTTCATTGTTAACGCAAATTCGAAGAAAAACAGAGATATAATGTAAAAATAGTAAAACTTCAAAAGCCCTGAGACACAAATCCGCCTAGCTCTTTAAATGCTGGATGAAGTAGAGAGTTACAAAATGGTCCAATAACATTAATGCGCCACTCTGCATACAACTATATTCCCCGCTACATTCTTGATGGGTCACTTTTATGTGATTTAAGATTGCAACGTAATGAATTTAGCTTCAATGATAAAATTAAAAGCTAATAATTATTTGACTTATATTGCAATTATTAGTCTATAAAATTATAAACTGAACTTTTATATTTAGATATGTTTCATTAATTATATTTAAACATAAGCATTATATCTAAATTGAATTGAAACCTCGTTTCTCTACTTAGCTGACGCAGACAAACAGCCAATAAAAATAATGCGCCATTCTTCGGATTTCAAAGCTGGACAACTTCATAGCCCCAATGCGCGTGTTGAAGTAAATATCTTTCCATAAACGAAGTATAAATGATAAAATATAAGGTAAAATTATTATTAAGTATTCCGAAATTTTAAATTATCTAACGTTTTGTAGAATTAAAACACCTACCGCGATTACAAATTTGGGTTTAATATTGATAATGACGGTTTGCCATACTTTCGTCGTCTGCACGATGAATAAGCCTGTGTGACCGTGATCGTCATGCTTCACGAAATGTAATGCACGTAATGACATTGATAAAAGCTATAAAGTTCATAATTAAGTCGCGACCTATACTCGAAAGTAGCTGTGGTGACGTCAGGTAAAATGTAACCATCTCTTTCGTCTTGACTGTGCGGATATCGTGTCGTGAAAAGCTCAGGAATACTATAGCTTCTAGCCATTCGCTAACTTACTTCCGGGTATTTAAACTTTAAAAAAGAGGAAACATGAACCTAATAAGAACGCCAAGAACGGACATTTAATCGAAACAAAGGACGATAAAGCAATATTTCAATTTCACCGGATCTACATCTTGTAAGCTAATATAATATGCCGCATGCGTGATATTCAACTTTTTTATGTACTTGCATATGACCTTGACAAAAACATGAAAAAAACCATACCTGGGTCCTGGGTGAGATTCGCAGGTATATCCCATTTTCTACAAATCCCATCCCATCCTTGGTATTAATGTAGATTGTAGATGTGTAATTTGAACCCGGTCCAGTCACGCTTTACGCACGAAATCCGTGTAAAATAATTCCATGAAATGTGTACGACTTTGCATGTGTTTTAATTGTACGATTACAGTAATTAGCTTCGTATAGGAAGCGCGTACAATACGTTGTCAAATGGAAAGTTAAGACGTTTTCATTAATTATAATAAGATTCGTGTCCCATTTCCTCATCCAGTGTGCCGCGGCACACTGATGACTAATGGCATGCAAAGTATCAACAGCTGTGCTGCTTGAATTTGCAGATGGTAGATAATTAACCTTCCATATACTGATTGTAAATAGAAATTGTCGCCTGATGTACTCTCTTGGCAGTGATATGAAGGGAATTTTCGTTCAGTTTTGAGGTATTTACTTTGTATAGTCTATTAAATGGATGCAAATTGAACGTTTGAATAAGTAATTGGCAGACGTATAAAACCCAACTAAATTCTTATTTCTAGTTTAATAACATGTAGTTATAACAGAGCGTCCAGAGAATCAAAATCACTATGACAACCCTACTTATGTTGATTTTAAGGTGATTTTTGTTCACATTTTTAAAGGTAATCCGTGTCTTATAAACAAGTCGATTAATTTACTATCCATGGTACAGCCCACCAAAAAAAAGGGCACCGATTTACAGTTCGAGCTATTATAAGGCGACGGAAATTTCCTTGGTTGGGTTATCTGTTGTGTGCCTTGTATTCCAGTGTTTTTCAGCAGTTGTGCCGCGATAATTTCATATCTAGTGTAGTGTGCCGTAAGTTTTTTTTAGAAAACTTTGATTTTAAAACTGCCATGGGTTCACGATATTGATATATACAATATGGAGTGTTAATATAGTTGCCTGTAGTTCTAGAACTACAGAGAAAATTTTCCCTGTGAGGTCTTCTACACTAGATTAATTACAAAATATTGATAATTAAAAATTAACAACACAAATGTCATTTGAAGTATGTAACTGCTGTTTCAATTGTTATGAGTTTTTTATTCATGCATTTGATAAAAACGCTGGTGACTTTTCAATTATTGATTTGCATAATTTACAAAGTAATGTTGCTCAATGTATATAGCTAACTATATGTGCATGTGCTTCACAAGATTATGCGATAATTTTTTATTCTTTATGTTCTTCATGTTTTGTTTTCCTTGTGAGTCATTTATAAGTTTTGTTTGGTCGTTGGGTATCATAGTATAGAGTCCACACGAAAATTATACTTAAATTGAAAAAGTTTGTGGGAATTATGGTAAAGAGGATGTTTTATTTTGATAGCTGCTTGATGACATATGTCAGTGCGTTTGATGCAAGGCAACTGGCACGTATATAGTCTATCATAATGATCTTTATGCTGTATTTTGTACAGTTCAATAAGGGCATTACGTGCTTAGCTTTCCTCTGGAAATTTCAAGGTTATGAAATCAAAGTATCCAGTATAGACTGGAATTGTCCATATCGATGTGCATTGAAAATAGTATCGTTGCCCATTTTACTTTAAAAAGTACAACTTGCCAAACAAAATGAAATACTTATTCATAATAGAACTGAATTTCTGCCATTGTTATTCTTTACCTTAATGATAAGATTAATTTTGACATTGTATCCTAATAATTCTCTGCTGTCTGTAGGAAATGTGTTGTTTGAAACAAATTGAAGTAGAGACCAGTTGCCAATCTTGAGAAAGAAGCTGTCGTGTATGTATCATTTTTAGCTAACATAAATATTTTGAACTTGAGATTAACTGTTCGTTGACGACACTGCAGTGTCACTGTTTTCATTTGCATAACCAAAAAGTCATGCAACTTTCACTATACAAAGCCTTGAATTTTCACTTATACCATAATTGATACCCGTAGTTTATTATTTGTTTTTTTATATTTTACTCTTGTTCCATGTAACGTAGCAGCTAAATGACAAGTTTTTTAAGTTGTTTATTTTTCCTTCCAACTTCATCCTTCAAGGGATTTAGATCGATTTTGAAATTGTAATACATTTTTGTTTCCATCTCTTAATTTTGAACATAATTAGTCATATCGCTTCTCAGTCATGCAATTAGTCAGTGGCGATACTGAACTAAATTGTTTTCGCCTGCATTTCCGATTTTGACAATAATTGTATTGGTTAACAATTTATAAAGTTGATCAAAGAACTACTTTAAAGACTAGATATTTATTGGTAGACACAATCAATGCTGTTGTGGTCATGTTTTCTACTTGCCCTGGTACCAGTGGATTTTTAGTCCATTAAGCTTGAAGAAGATTACTGAAAGCGTGAATCCAGTTTTAATTAAATTAATAAAATTGCATGTGCGCTAAGCTATAAATTAAGTGCAGGTTTTGGCAAAGATCGTTTTAATGAAATTCCAGAGGATTATATGAATGTCACGCAGGTTGACTTGGTTTTCACTTTATTGCGGCTTTTGGCATGTGGGAAATTTCATTATAAATGTTGGATGGTTCCCCATAAATCTAGCCAGTAACGTGATGCGCTTTATACAAAAAATAATATAGAAATCGATTGGACCAATGCCACTGGATTTTGCTGTCACTTCAGTCTGTGCATGTACTCACTTTAATTCCTCACTTGGTTGGGAAAGTGTGTAATGATTATCTCTCATGTGTAGCACATACTTTTGAGTTACTGAAGATTGCAGGTATGCAATGCTAATTCATTATTAATTTATGTGGTTTTAAAAAACTTATTTGATTACTTACTATCATGTTTAGCGTTCGCATTTTCAACTGCATGGACCTTATTCAGGAAATATTTGGTTTCTACCTCTTTTTCTTAATTGTTATTCGTATTTGTGTTTGCATTTTTCTAGCTTTTAACAAAAATTAAATAGTAGTTCACAAATGATTTGATGAAATTAAGGGTAGCATGTTGATTGTGAGTGGATAATTAGTTTGAACTTTGAAAAATAATCACTGATTTTTGGAAACTAATTCCTTTTAATTGCTTACATTCTTCCTCTGTATAAATTATGTAACTTATAAGTATTATTACTGCACGTCTTACTTTCGTTTAGTTTCTTATCTTTGTGGTCGATACAGACATTTTTTAGTCTTCTTTCAGGCTTTTGCATAAATTCTAAGACTTTTCAATGGTCCACTAGCATTTGTCATAGTGCTGCCGAGGAGTATAGGAAATTAGTTTCTTTGGTTTTGCAATCCCTATAGAATCTTAATTATGTATGAAATGTTATACCGCATTCAATTCATGGTTATTTCGTCATTTTAAAAACCAATTAGTTTCTTAATGTAATCGGTAAGGTAATTCTGACATTATTAATCATATCTCAATTTTCACGTACAGTATTTAGAAATTTCAGTTTTTATGAGACTGAAACGCCCACTAATGAAATACTAATAGAACTATGGGATGTTGCAATTCGTTGGCTGATTATTTTTGCCATTTCACGGAGGAAAAGAATGGTCAGCCTTGATTTCCTGTATTTTTTTTCCTGATAACATCCCATGCAGCTCATCTGCTCACTGGTTCACCTTTCATTGTTATTGTAACACGCAATTAAATACAATACGCACGCTCCCATTGACAGGAAAATTACCTCGTTTTAATTGGTAGCTAAAGCTTCCCTGTGCAGCAATGTCGATAAAAACCAGCAAAATTAACCCTTGCCCCATTCTGAATGGTAACCTTAACCCGATCAGCAATTCAGGCGTATACAACATTCAACCTGGTAAAAAAAATAAAAAATAAAATAAGGTGATGATTAAAATTAATTTGTGGCAAGAACCCTGTCCGCTATTGCAAAATATGCTTAATACTCTTATGTCTGGCTTGAAGTTCTTACGAAAGAAACACAAGGACTTGGATTAAATTGTTTGGGATTAGTCGTGTAATCTAACCATTGTTTGGTTCTTTAATTTAGTTTAGCATTGAAAAATGTATTCTAAATCTCAGTTTAATTTAGTTCGTGCACGATGATTTTATCGTCGATTTTACTTAAAAAGTTGCTTTGATGTTTAAAATAACTTAATTATCGTTGTATTCAATGCATAACGTTTTTTGAAGGCTAATTGTTATGTTGTAATGAATAATTTTCTTTCAAAGTATTCAGAATCATAGAAACTGCCGTATTGCCCATTTTTTGAGGTTTTCCAAAGCATACAATTGCTAATATTTGTCAACTTTGGAAAGCCTGTATACGTTATTTATATTATAATTTCTAGTTATTTGATATAACGTCTTTATAATGATGTCTTTTAGGTTATGAAATCTTAATTAGTGTGTAAAAACTACATCCATTCTTTTATGAAGTTTAACTGAGTACTTTAATTACGAGAATCTTAGAGAATTTCAGTCAAGGATGGTAATTGTTGTTTGTTATTGTTGTTGTTGTTTGTTGTTTAAAGTAAAAGTTGAACTGTGAAAAAGAGGATGTCTGTTTTACCTAACCTTGGGCTTGTTACCAGAGTGCCCTCATAGTCAATTTTGATCATCCTTCAGGTTAGCTCTACATATTACTTTTTAGGCAAACAGGTAAATGAAGATTGTAATTTATTCATCTCCACTTTTTGAAATACAATTGTAAATGTCAAAACATGAGGGCTTGCCGAAAACCTCAAAAGGATTTTTTTTGGTAAAATTTTACACTGCTACGCAATTTGACTTATGAGATGATTTGAAATTACCATTTATGGAGTTTGAAATTAAATAAGTAGAATACCGAAAAAAGCAAAACAATTATTACATTTCACCATGGCCAATTATTTAATCGTCCCTTAAATTTTCCTTAGATTCGAAGGATATAATATCACCTAAAAAAGTGCGAGCAAAGAGGTTATTTATTAACACTATAAGACTCAGCTCATCACGTCTTAGTTACATTAGTATTAATATATGTATGTGAAAGCACAAATACCCTAAAACTCACTGTTTAATTCAATGTATTTTTAGTCATCATCTAACTTACTAAATGATTTAAATAAATTGTGTTAAAAGCTACAAGAACCAGGGATGTGGAAAATTTCATTTCTGGGAATATCCTGGTCACCAATGTAGTTTTGTAGTCATTAACAATTACAATAACTTCAGAATTAGCTTTATTCAGACATATTTTGTTATAAATCTGTGTAACAAAGGCGCTGCATGGTACGAGCATATTAATTGAACTAAAATCAGAAATTTAAGTTAGTAAATCAGAGTAGAATTTATTTTACATTATGTATTTAATCACTATTGTATTATGTAATGCTCGTAAAAATCAAAACAAAGACATGTTTGTCACTATTGTTTTCGAGATTGTAATTCAAGAGCCAAAGCGTCTATGAAGCAAAATTATGCATTAATTAATAAGACCATTAACAGTTGAGTGCAAATGTTTATCCTGTAGTTGGGTAAAGCCGAGATAATTTATCGTTCGTATCCTTACATGGTATTGATTAGTCATCGATGGCATTTGAATGCCATTCTAAGAACGAAAACCACCCAAGCTAAAATTGAAAACCCCATTTTGACTTATAGTTTGTGTGTGGATGTTTTCGTAATTTTCCCACCCAAAATATCTTTAAAAAGTATCACAATGGAGGAACCCCACGTGTCAAAGCCGAACACCCGAGGCTTTTATTAGAAACATTGATTTGCTTCGAATTACAAAAGACTACATGTCAGCGATGTTTACCACGTGGGCCTGTGTATTGAGATCTGGATCAGCTGAATCATAGAGTACAAAATAAAAGGCTATGAAGGCCAGTGGGTTAACAGGCTTTCTAAAGATTAAAATCTACTCCTTACCCAAAATTTGTAATGCAACTTTTTTTTTCTGTGACATCTTAACATTAGCTTAGCGGTCAGCCCACCCCTTTGAGCACCACCTTATAATAGCGGACCCATTGCTATAGGCTGAACATGTTACGGACGTAAAGATAATAAATTTTACGCAAAATTCGCATGTCCAGATACATTAATTATTAAGGATTAGCGGGTCTTGTCTTAGTTTCCACTTGCTCCACTTTGATTTTTTTGGACAGAAAACAAATGCTTCGCATTAAGCATCATAATTAATTAGAAATACAAGTTTTGGATGAAAATAGCAAGCATATAGCCTATATTTTAATAGGATTTTTTTAACATTATTCATAAACCTACTCTACATGCTTTCAAGTTCTTTTCATCACATAATGTCAGTTTTTTTTTCTTGTGGAAGAGTTTTTTCGTCGGTCTTCTAACACGACACAAAGATAATGAAAGTTTGTAGGAAAAAATTTAAAAGGCGAGGTTTTGTTGCAGTTTATAACTTTGAAACAACTGGCAATGATTAATCTTGAGGACGTCAGTAGTTTGGTTTTAGATCTGCAATTTCTTCTTGTGGTCATGCGGAGTCTTAGGTTCATGTAATGTTCGTTATTTGCATTCATGTTAGTGTCATGGCATTGGACAAAGTTTTTTACTTTTTTTACAACATCAGTGTTATTTTTTTTCTTCAAATTTATAGCACAAATATACAGCGACTTTCAATAAAAATCAATGGATATTTTAAAATTGAAGGCCCTATCATGTTTTTGAAATTTGCGCCATGGGAAGTCAGTCAGAACATAGACAAAGGAAAGTTTTGATTTAAAAGCTAAATAAAATATCGTGCCAGCCCTGGTTTAATTATGACAGTCTATATAGGACCTGTTATCATTTTCAACATACATTGACATAAAAAAAAAAGATAGCTTTGTCAACTTTAGTCATGAAATTTTTTTCTTTTTCTAGACACTTGTTCGTTTAAATGAGTGGGTTTTTATGTACTCGCGATCCGTCTAAGAAAGTTGTTTTATTTGTACACTTTTCAAATGACATGTGTGTCTAGTTCATGGCATAGGCCTAGTTTTCCCCGGCCATTTTCCAATGTTATTCGTAGCCTACATAACTGTATTTAGCTTAAGCATATAAATGAGAGCCTCAGGCCGTAGGTCAGTGTGGCTGGGTTTAGCATTTAGTGTCACGCTGATGCAGACTACTATTCACTTGGAGTTTCTGTTTTCAAAATGGGCTTTCAATTGTTTGTTTTAATTATTTTTAGTTATTTTCTGTATTAGTGAAAGATTCCATGCTGTATTAATGGCGCACTTACATCATCTAAGTTGTATATTCGTCAATGTCTGTTTGCATAAACTTCAGATTATTATCAAGTTTCGAAACTAATCATATCCAATGAAAGTAAATTGAATTTTTTTCTCACTATACATGACGGGTTAATTATATTAAATGACCATTTATCTTGATAAAATATAAGATATTAAATTTATGTTATCATTAAAACCGGTCGACTTTAATTTAAATGGGAATTTCATTTAAGTATTGCGAAGTGGCCCCCTCGCTTTCACGTCAAAAACACCTCATGATGAAATATTATGTATGCTATTTGTTTACTTATTAAGATAAGATACTTTATGCATTTAAAGCCGCTTTGTATATTTTTCTATTTTGAAAACATTTGGTAAATTGGTAGCTTTTATATTTATGTAACCAAATTAGCAATGGATTTTCAATAAAATCACTGATTAATTAAGGGCCATTTCAGCTCTATTTTAACTCTTGCAGCGTTTACAGTTTATAAAGGGCTAAAGTGTTTAAAACAATTTAATTTTAGTTTAAGTTAACGTTGTCAATATGAAATTAGGTTATTGTAGCTTGAAAGGTAAAGAAAAGGTTGATGTGTTTATAGCATCGAAACTTTCGAAGATTGAGCTTTTGGAGGGGTCAGGGCTGGGTTGGATGTTTGAGAGGTTTAGTACCGATTGTTTATTACTGCATATTGCCAAGTTGTTTATTTACAGAACAAATTTTCGAATTCATTCTAAATATTATAAGACAATCCATCAAGGCCACGCTGCCTCCAATTGTGTCAAATTGTCAATTAAATGTTTTTGGTGGTAGGTGATTGACAGAATAATTGTTAGGTGCCCTCGCCCTCCCTGCAGCTATGTAAGGGTAAAACGTCCTGTTGCATCAACTCAGGTCAATATTTCTAAGATATCTTCAAATTTCATGTTCAGCCATTACCCACATAGTTATTCTGATTGGTACTACTTATTACTATAAACCGCTTTGCTTGCTTAAGTTAATTCTTTGTTTTAACATGTTTTTAGATTATGTTTAATCCAACTGTCTCAATTCTCAAATTTCAGACTTCTTGGACATTAAACCACACTCTTCTTCCTTTGTTGCAACATCTAGTCAATGGTGGTCAAGCTGGTCACGTGCTAGGTAAGTTTTTCCGAAGTTTACATCTTTTTTTATCCGTGTTCAGCAATTAAGAGTTCTGACACCTTTTGTTGTGCAATAAGGAATGTATAGAAGGTCCTGCCCTTTGACCTGACCTCCTTTTTTGAAAGCTGTCAATAAGAAGGGCATTTGCCATGTTTACTTTGCAAACAGCGTGAACAAAGTACTTATGCTTCTTTTCAATACTTTGTTTTCAAACATGAATTAATCCACGATATATTACCATTTTTGTGGTATTCATTGACACCCTTGATATCATTAAAATGCTATTCTTCACGAATGAGTCTGCCTTGATTATTTGGTCAGGGACAATGTGCAAACGTTTCCTCACTAATCAACGGTGCGTGCATTGGTAAAATTCGTTGCAGTTAGGAGGCGACACGGTATAAATTAAGACGCTGTAGTGGTCTGATAAGTAACAGATTGCACACTATAATCAGGAGTAATTAATTAGAGTAAAAAAACCGAATGAATTTATAATGGAAACATCTAATGTAATTAACTTGTTGCACACTCGATCTATTTCAGGGTTGCACTATGGAAATGTTGCATTTATAGGCATGTTGATTTTGCAATTCTTGGTTTGAATTGGTAATCATCGGTATAAATGAGATTTTGGATTTGCAACATTATTTGTATAAAGGAGAGTATGCACCAAAAGAAACATTAAGACACATGAAATATACACATGCTTGCTACCTTGGTGTGTCTAGAAGTGTTTGTGAAACATGTGTCGAAAAATGGCCATTTTCTGACACTTCGATGTGTCCAGAAGTGTTTGGTAAACATGTGTCGAAAAACGGCCATTTTCTGACACATTTCGATGTTTCCTGGCGATCGCTCAATAGGCGATCTGGATGAAAGGAAATTTGCGACACATGTTTCGAAAAACATGCTGGAAACTTTGTTTCAGTGTTTCTTGTGTATGTTTCCTCTGGTGCATACCGACTTTAAGACCACAACAAAATAAATGGTACTTGCCATTATCCAAGACTTTAAACCAAAATTGGCATGTATGGATGCTTATATGGACCAATTTAAGCCTAACCTAACCTAAACTTTGCTAGTCTGGGGATAACGTAAAAGTACTAACTTTTTTGTTTTGTGATGTATTCATAAAAAATGAATTATGTTTTTGGGCCTATGATAATTTTATTAAATTGGAGCATATAATAACTGAATATAAGTTAACTTAAATTGTGCCAGAAATGCCTGAAATATGACAGCAAAATAGAAGCCACGTGCAGTTTCATGATCAATTTTGACAAGTTTGAAATGAATCATTGTTGTTGTCTTTCACAATTGTAGGAGAAGTTAAAAGCTAGTCATAAAATACAAATAGTTATACCCTAATTTATTTGATCAGCATTTCCTGTGGAAGTTATTTCTGCAATTTCTTAACCAATGCCAACTTGAATGTTTGTGAATGTGCAGCGGGAGTTTAAATCTATAAAAGTTTTGTTTTTAAGCTGAAACAAAAGTGAAAGTAGGACTTTTTACCGTCGCCTTGCCAGTCTTGAAATGCAAAGTATGATTAAAGATTCTGTTTATATATAAAGTAGGCCTTCTCGTTTCGCCCGTGAATGTACGACCGTAGCCTCATTTCGGTTTTCACGATGAAGGTTTAGCAATGAATCGAGAACTCTGACACTGAATGCCAGTAGGCCCAGTGCCAGTTGCGCCCCAAAATAGCTAAGGATGAGAACTGGTCCTGAAAATATATATATATATATAGGTAAACTTTGAACGTAATTAGGCTACGTGTTTACGACAGGCTCAACCAAGATAACGCAAAATGTGATGCACCGATCCACCATCATGGACTTAGTTTATTAAAGACGTTTGCTGAAGGCATAGGTGTCACGTTTGTTGGACTTTGCTGCAAATAGGCTAAGCCAACAACGATGACTGGGTTATGTTGCAACTTGTGCAATTTTTGATTTGAACACACTTGTACACCTCGGGATATGGAAAAGTATGGGTACAGGGTAGCACATCTTGTCGTATATCATCGCATTGTACAGGAATACATCCCTCGAGGGACACATTCAGGTCAATGTTGGGTGGGTTTAACTTTAGGTCTTTCGTAAATATTTCAGTTTAATTAGAAATGGATAGAGGGTTACCATCGAGGCGGTCGAACTTGCCACTCAAGCCCCTTGATGGAGCTCCCGACTAAATTGGGTTCATACTATTGTTCATTTTTTACACAGAGTTCAACTATCCAATGTTCATTCAAAGAATATTCCTAACTATGTAAAATAATCTGTAAAATAAATTTCGGTACAGCTCTCACTGCCAAATGGTGTTTCTAAGTATATGATGACTTAAGGGCACTTGAATAAGTGTGTCTTGGTAAATTTGTTTGCGTTGGTTCTCAAGAGGTCTGCAGTTGTAAAAATTTCAGCAGAGACACTTTAGATCTTTGGGCTTAAATGCTTGTGATATACGTACATGATCAGGTACATCAAGAAATTCTGGAACAAAACATGTTTATGTGTTTGGTTGGAAACACTGAATGATCTTCGTCCGTTGGTTTACACATTGTAGTGTTCTTGTAAGAGAGGCTGTATACTATAGCTTTAGCATTCAAAGTACTTCTGGATAGCAAGCATTATTCCTACAGAGCAAGTTCAAAGTGGAATTACCAGTTTTGGCTATATTTTATAAGAACGCATACTGTTTACAGTACACATGCATTTGCATGACATTTCATGGTTGACATTATCGTCAAAATGAATTGTGGCACATCCTTAATGCTCAAATGTCCTGCATAGCATTGCTTGATCGAGGTATTTGCCCAACCGATGTTTTGTGGCAGTGATTATGTATGCTTCCCATGTAAACATAAATGTAAACTTGTGGAAATTTATTGTTCCTCTAAACTGGTATAAAACCATACCGAAAGTTACATTGTCACTGCCAGATAACGTTTTTATACATTGTTTTCTTTTATATGTTTTCCGCTGTCTCTTGCTGAGATGGTCAGAGATGTAAGGTCGTTCGCAATTGAGACAACAATGCCCCGACATAATCTTGATTAAAAAAAACCGAAAGTTTTTATTATTATTTCCCGTTACTGTATAATGAACCAAGTTTTTATGAGCGTCCTCCACCCTTATATGACTTTTCTATTAAGCAAGTTACTATACGTGTGGGCACATGAGGCCATAATTTCGGCTGTAGCTTAATAGTAAACCTTTATTCGTTATTTGTAATTATATGAATGCATCTCTTTTCAATAAAATATAAGTATTCATTTGCATGCATTTAAAGCTAAATGTACATTTTTTATGGATGGGAGCATCGAATTGTTTTGCAAAAAATATTTGGCCAGCTCCATGCATATACTTATTCGAGTTTATTATAGTGCATTAAACTTGGAAGTATTGTTCTATTATGGTACAGGTAGTTGTTGAATAACAGGCAATCAAATCAGAGTATTTGATGGGATAGACGTAAATATATACCGTAAAACGTGGTTAACTTTCGGACAATCACCTATTTGCCCGGTTGAAACGTCCTCCCACAGCCCTAATCGGGTTTCCATGGTGCTACTTCAGCCATTTTGAGATAAATACTCTTCTGTCATATTATTGTGATTTTTGAAAGCACTGGTATCCGTATTGTCTGAATCATGGCCATTTTGATCATTTTTCACCTGAAGTGTCTTTTTTATCTTTTGGCGAAAAAAGGTTTAGTGAAGCTGAAAATATTGTTATTCTGGCGCTGTTCAGTACATTGTCATAACATGTCATGTCGTATTCACATTTATATACCAATGCTGTAAAATTATTTTAAAATAAGTTTATTTGAAAATATACTATGTATTTATGTATAGGCCATACAAATATGAGAATACTCCTGCATCAGTAATATGAGAGTAATATTCTAGCTATATATTTAAAAAAAAGGAAAGTTCACTCTTCAGTATTTGAACTGGTCAGTTCCGGACGCTCCCTAAACACGTTTAGGGAGCGTCCATTAGAGAAACTAAGCCACTAATTGAGCAAATTATATAATTTCACTTAGTGTATCATTAGTAATAGGAATTGGGTTTACTGATGTATTATGACAGTGCTTGTTTTGGAACAAAGTGGTGTTTATAATTTAAAACATGAATTTCATTTAATTGTTATCATAGTACAAGAAATATATTTAAAAAAAAATGTTTAATTGTACTTATTATGATTCAGGCTTTTTACTCCATTTTTTATCAGCGTGGAAAAAAAGAAAAAGTAAAATGTAAAAACTTCAACTTATAGAGAAATCAATCAAAACTGATTTTGAGCATCATAAATCCTACATCGTATTTAGTGGATGTCTCATCTTTATAGGCTGATGGAAATGTCTGTACTTGTTTGTCTATATGTTTTGCCTACTTACCTTGTGCCCTACTGATTACATTTGTTGGTGTGGGCTGAGGCCCCCCTCAGGCAGATTTAACTGTCCTGGTCAGTCATACATTTGAAATTAACCCCCATATAGCCATTCAAGTTTTTCCACAACATCATTTCTCTATTAAGGAATACTTGAAATAGGTTAAATGAGCGTATAATAGCTGTGGATATATCCTGAACCATTTGAGTACAGTTGGTAGCGCCCTCCAACGGTCAGCTGCTGCTGGTAGCCCCAGTTTTGCCACTGCAGTTAACCAATTGTTAGGCAGTTTGTTTCACGCTTTTTCCGAGCAGCAAAGCAATGAAATGCTGTTGATTGTGCGATTTTTTTAGCAAAGCGCATCACAATGGAAAGTGACCTGGTTTAAAGGGAGCCATGGACTACCTGGAGATTCATTATTTGGGTTGAGTGAGCCACTGAGCACACACCCCGCGCGTTTTGCTCCAGCGTAATAGCGGCTTAACAGTTAATTAACACGGTTTCAAATAACAACAGACCCATGTGCTTCATTTTTGGTTAATGCATCAACTGATTGATTTTCAATCAACTGTTTAAAAATGGAGGCTGTGGACTGTGGTGTCAAGGTAGGATAGTTTTTGTTTTTAAAAACTTTCCAAAACTTTTTTTTACAAATATGTGTGATATGATTAATTTCATTGCTTACCTGATTCTTCTTGAAATTTACAAAAAATGACAATTTGTTTTTGGTTTGACCGGTGAACTTTATAGTAGTTGGAGTTTGCAGAATTTTGCATCTTTGGTTTAAGATTTGGTAAAGATTTTTTAAGCGATAATATAGTTTTGAAATCTAAAAAAAGTAGTTTTCAATTTAAAAAAATTCTGGCTACTTCACAGAAAAATTTAAAATTTGAGTAATAGCCGCCTTACCCATAATGCAATAGTTAGCAAAAGTTTGAAATTATAATGTGAAGTTCTTTATCGTGATTGTCAATTATTTTAGACTACGAAAATCAGGCATGAATCGAGGACACTTGTTAAAATGCGGATGTTCTAATCTGAACAATGCAATTTATGCAAACGAATTTGAAGGTAAAAAATTAATTACATCCCCAAAGAGTGTCCGAAAAACAAACTATAATATCCATGTCATCATGTATATGATCATCCAGTAAAAATCTAATTATTTTAATAAATTTTATAATCTCAAATTTTTAATGGAAAAAGTTGCATTTTGGTATTAATTTCAAATATTTGAGTGCAATATAGGAAAATTGAAATTAAAAAATTAAAGGTTATAAAATTAAAAAATTGCTGTTATTTTTGTTTATTTTCATATCGGTTACTTTCAAAAAGTTTGGAAACTTGTTACTTAATGCTTTAATTAAATCTTTAAATTATTCAACTGTGGTCATTTTGCAACCTTAATTGGCAATTTGTAAATATATACGTACTGAATCTTATCTTGTACATTACTTGCTGTCATTGAACTGCACTTGCTGGTTTTGCAATTACGATTAAATTATGAATTGCGCTGATTTTTTCACTAAAAAGTTGTTTGGAAATCTCGATTTTTGATAAACCTGTCAGATAGCAAGTTAATAATGAAATTAAACGATGAAAATGAGAGCATTTTATAACTTGGGTTTTCCTCTACCTCTTTATCCACAAACCCTTTATTCACAAGCATAAAAAGATCGTTTTAAAGCAAAATTCAGGCATTGACCTTTTGATAGATGTGACAGTACGATACTTATGCACATCTAACGGCTTTACATCAAATATTCTTGTCACGTATAGTTGTGGAGTGGAAAATCTAATTTCTTGATAGCTTGTTATAAAAAAATGACCATCTGTATACCATAGGTGGTCGTCGGTTTCCACTGAAAATCTAGATTTATGTTTCATCTCAAGGGTTAAACGAGTTCTGTATGGCATTTTTCAATTGGGAAAAAATATAGGAAAGTGAATTTTTAAGAACTTTTTACGGACGTTAATGATAAAAATGCATGTAAGTTCAAAAGAATTTTCAAATATGGAGTCTTGAAAATGTATTAGGGTATATTATTGTCCAAAATATATTTGAAGAATTTACAGTATACAAGTTTTCATGGACACACATACATATGCTTCATATAACATGTATCGATTTGTAGGTTAACTTAATATTTAAACGTTTGGTTTTATTACATCTGGCTGATCAGCAACTTGCCAAAATGAGGATACCATAAAGTACTTTCAATGGTGTACAAATTTCTTATTTTTGATTGATCACTAGTAAATATTTGGAAAAAAAACACACAAAAAACGACGATTTCTAGTGTTTACGAAGCTGCTTTAGGCAGTATTTGTCTCCTATATGTAAATACATAATTTGGCTGGAATCAGTAGCCTTGTTGTCTAATGCCAGCATTTCAATTACAAATTATAGTGTGTTTTAAGTGCTTTAGAGGACATCTTATAGCTTGCATGTCGTGCATTTTTAATAGAACTGAATGATAATGCATGATATTTTTAAATTCATAAAAAAATAATAACACTTAATTATTCTTATTTATTTTGCATGTAAATGTGTTAAGGTCTTGTCTACTATGCTGCTGTTAATAATGCAAATGGTCAGACTATGCTCGAATTTCTAAACCTTGATGGCATTGCTTAACCATTGTCTGACTAAATATTTTTTTTCATGTTTATTAGAAACTTACTGAGGTACTGCAGAGTGTTGACCCAAAAATATTACCAAAAAGGCAATTTAATCTGCATAAATTAGGCTTTTACAAGTTATAAATTTGTCCTTGTTGCGTGTTATTAATCACTTTAAAAAAAACCTTTCTTTAATAATATTAGATTACACACTAAAAAAAAAAACATCTGTGGCAAGTCCATCGATCCGTTACTGTCCATTTTTCATAATTCGAGAGTGGGATTGGTGCAAAAGACACTATATAATAATCTTACATTGTAGCTCTATTTATAATGAAATGTTTGTAAAAAACCGCTATATTTTAGGAGACTTGTCATCATTGACAATAAACTTAAAGGCAATGAAATTTAAGGTTAGGATAATTTTTGAGGCTACTTAATAATTACATCGCAACAAGCAGTATATTTTCAAGTTAAATTATGATCTTTATTCTTTGTTACAATTCATGCGAATCCTGTTATGCTTAAATACTTTTCTATGCACAGCTTGGGTGGGGAATATGGAGAAAAAAAAACTTACATAACTTGTATACAACACGTTGCAATTTAGGCTAAGTGGAATTATGGCAAATTATAGAGAATGTTATATTGTATAATCCGTTTTAACTAGTACGTAAATAGTACCTCACGAATAAGCCACCGTGGTTTCACTGGAATGAGGAAGTGAAGTAGTCTAGCCACGATTTTCAGTCAAAGCATTACTAAAAAAAATTGAATAAAAAAAAAGAGAAAAGATAAAATGTATATGAATAACCCCTCAACGTGCTGGGTTGACGACTTGTATTAAGGTTGTGAAATATGCAGGTGAAAAACTTCATACTGAGCTAGGTGAAAGTAAGTGAAATTTAGGAGCTATCCATCTTTGAGGATAAACGCGAACCAGTTTTCAAAATGTATTTGCATTATGTAAGTCTTATGTTTGTTAATCGGCATTACACTAATGCCCTTATATGATCTAGAAAAAAATTGAATTCGTGTACTTACCTGACAGGTGAATTCTGGGCTTTATCATAAATGGTAAAATTTGATGAATCATTTGAGGTTAAAATTTAAGCATCAATAAGATCAAATATATATTTTTCAGCTGGTGTCCTGGAGAGCTCCAACATGTGTCTGAATTTGTATACATTCGATTATGTTATTAAACTTTGTAAATTGTATTACAACTTGTCAAAAAGTACTTGCCATTTGGTAACATAAGAAGAATGGATTCATAACTTCAAAATGTGAAACCAGATCCAATTTTTATATGCATTATTTTCATAAATATATACAGCATCATAAATATTGCAAAACAATCCAAACTTTACAATGGACAACAATTCATAAATAATTAAAATTGCGAATTTAGGAACGAAAAATTCTAAATAGAAAATAGTAAACTGGTCCTCTGTTGGACCAGTCAATACATGGATGAGAACCTCTAATAACATTGTAGTCTTAGAATGTGATTGCATTTTTCGTCTACTGGGTGTAGTCACTTGCACGCACGTTGATGTTCACTTTTTTTGTGTCAAATTGCTGTTTTTTTACATGATTGGAAATTTCTTGAATTGGTTTGCGGAAAGCTATTTCTACTTTTATTTTTATTGAATGCCACGGTTCTCTCTAATCCAGGAAGAATATATTACTTTGCTCTAGTAAAGTTTGGAGAAAAAAAAAAAGACATGAAATAATCGCCACCCTTTCCTAATTGTATTTTTCAATGAGGCAAAATGAGTGACTGTGCAGATTTAAACACCTTCTTTAAGCTTGTAGTTTTATACACTTCAAATACTGTTAGATTGCAGCTGATCCGAAAGTTGAATTTGTACAACTACGTATTGTTTTGTTCTAAATCGCATTTATATATTTTCTGAACAATGAAAGTATTATTCACAACTTTGAATGTTTAATATTCATTATAATTGCATTAACTATTGTATAGCTATTTTCCGTCAAAAATCAGTAGTTATACACGTTTATAAAACTTTCCACTTTCCTGAATTTATTACTATCCACATATTGAGTTTAACCAGATATTTTCAGGTTTTCTTTTAACTACTTCCTTAAACATGTTATACATCTTTAGAAAAAAAAAATTGAGGAAATGTAATTTTTAAACTTTCACTGCTTCTTTGGTTTACTAATTGGTCTACAATTAGCAAACCAAAAAGGCCAATAATTAACGTCATTATTGCTTAAATGGGTTGTATGAGCTTGAAAGCTGTATTCTATTGTTAACGTTTTCTAAGATTAGGAAAAGGGATGTATGAGTTTGTCACTTATCCACTCTTGAACACCCGGTAGTATATCATTAATCTTTGGATATAGGCTACATTCCTGCGACTGGTCTGATAAGCACTACTTGAAAATAGTTTTAAAAATAAATTTGTGGCACTTTCGATTTCAAAAAATAAATTTTTTCATAAACCATATTTTACATAAATGTTTGCCGCGATGGCGAAATCAGACTTTCTTTATTTAAAGCCGCAATAAATTTCCATATTCTCGTAGCCATTTTGTTCGCGTTTATTTTGAAATGGAGGTGAATGACCTAAACCTGCAAGAAAAAGTTGTACACTGAAAAAAAAAACTGTAAAACGAGGGCGCAAACAAATTTTCTAGAGGGTACCATTTTCAACTGCTTTTTTTCTCAATTAAAGCAAATAAGGGAAAATGTAGTGGGTAGTTTGTCATGGAAAACAATAGTTCATACCTGAATGTGTTTAATGAAAAAATGCACCAGATTATTATGCAACATTATTAATAACTCGAAAACATGGGATTGTTCATTTCGTCATTTTTATTGTGGGTATGAATGACTTAACAATTAAAGTAATCTCATTAATTTATTAAGGACGTAAGTGAAATCAGTTGTTTGAAAATAGATCGGGAAATTAGTATATGAAATTCGTATATTTACATTCATATATTTACAAGGAACAATATATTTGTTCTACATTGCACCAGGTTTAAATAAAAATGTTTGGGAAGACAGGTCAAAGACTTTTATGACTTTTTTTAGAAAAAGCATAATTAAAACTTCTTACATGGTTTGGAAACCTGGTTTTTAAAACCTTTGAGCTAGAGAATGAATTATTTGTGCCTATTTTACTAGGTTGTGGTTCCATTCTATAAATCTTTTGTTGCATATGCTCAGGGCCCACATAACGGTCTAAAAAGCCCTTTACCATCTTTCTGACTTGTTTATTCCTCCATATCTGGGAGGATTTCTGTCAAGATGGATAAAATGAATACATTTGTTCCGATACAAACATTGGAACAACGAAAGCTCTGAAGTTGATGTGCTGCAGAGTGTTCAGAGTCTTGTCATAAACGTACATGTCATGTAGACATGTATGGGACATTGAGAGCGTCTACTTGTCATGAATCTCATTTAAGACTCAACGATTTAACACGTTGATAACCTTTGACTTTACAGACCTGCGTGCAACACGAAGCCATTTTAATTATCTGCCTATATGATGTATTTAATCTGCCCTTATTTCTTCTTGTTCACAGTTTCTATTATCCACACTTTTGTTAACAAACCAATGGTTCGTTTTCTTCGTGACCAGGTATTCACACAATGTCCATGCATTGTCTTTTTTCCAATGTCCTGCTTGTTGAAATATTTTGTGGGGCAAGTAATTACCCAGATTTTTATTAGAATGCGTGAAATCTTCAGTTTGGTAATAGGCAGCACATGACCCAATGCGGAAGTCTGCATGCAGGTTTTTTTTGGGGGAGGAGGATAAAAAATTTGTTTTCAACATTAAAATCCCTTCCAATTTGTGGTTGTTTGAACATGGACTAATTTAGTATTTTCTCGTGATAATCATAAAAGACATACTTTCAATTTTTTAATAGCAACACGACCAAAGCAGTTTTTAGGCTGGCGATAAACAATGAAGTGAATGGATTTAAATGCATTTAATTTAATCTCAATGGTGGGGGTTAGCCCTCCCCATTAAAATCGGCATTATTTTTATGCATGCTCGCAAAAGCCGGTCATAGGTGCATGATTTTTTTCATCACGATATGTGAAGTACATTTACAAATTATACCCTTTTTTTTGCAAGCTGCTCTAGTGGCAGTTTAGTGACAAGACTTGCAATGTACTATAAAGATTAAATATTGCATGGACACTAACAAAAGTCCTCTAAATTTCAATGAAAACTTAAATTAAGAGCACTGTTATGAAAATAATGTTATGAAATTGCTCAATTTGTACCTACTGTTCATTCTATCGTTTGCCCACACTTGGAAATGTGAAGGAGATTATTTAGATTTTGAATAGTCAGGATTTTTTCAGAATCAAGTAAATGTAAAATTTGCTTTCATTCGATCCTGTTATTGGAGATGGCAAGTCCTCCTTACATCTGTAGAAATGAGGAATTCCCATTTTGACACCAATTTACACAAGTTAAAATTCACATCTGGCTTATACGTTTTTTCACCAAAAAACGAAATGTTTTGTTAGCTCGTACAACTATTTAATGACACATATATTTCCTAAGCTCATAATAAAAACTAGTTTTAATGAATTATGGTGTTTAATTTAGATATTGCATGGAAAAATACTTTTTAATACCGGTTGTAGATTTTGTGAACCCAAGTTGAATCATTCGGCTGCACATTGTGAATTGTTCTAAATAATTCCTTGTTCTAGAATATGTATTCTTGTTGTGCATTTGTTAGCAGGATGGTCATAAAAATAGTTTTTAAAACTGGAAAAGTCATGGAAAATGTTTTACAGAAAATTGGCAGAGGATTTTATAGGGAAAATTGCTACTGATTGCATGTGATATAAACATTTTACAGTACTTGGACTTTACAATTTAGTGATATTTGGCATACGAATTTCTGGCTAAAATCTAATCCAAATTAAATTTGAAAGTGGGTCAAAATGATTTTCCTATGTTGACAGTTTCCCCAACACATACCGGTAGTAAATTTTGTGAACCCAAGTTGAATCATTCGACTGCACATTGTGAATTGTTCTAATTAATACGCTAGTAGTCGTAGACATTTACACCAAACTATGTTGTCAAAAGTACAGAAGTTTTCAGGTGCAATTAACAACCTATCAGGTTTACATAGTACAAAACGTTATAAACTGCTTTCGTTTTTAAGTTCATTCTACCCTTAAATTTCTTGATTGTATAAATCGATTGTTCCTCCAGGTCAAATCATTAATTACAGATATGGTAACTATTAATTTGATCAATAGTTGCGTACCTGCGCGTTCGGTTCTTCATTTAAGTCCAATAAAAAAAAAACTGACCTCAAACGGGCAATGACCGTTTGTACTAATTTACATAAGCTTACAAAGTATGACACAATTTTTCCATGGCTCTTATGACGCCAAGGAAAATTAATTGTTAGTAACTTGAATTTGGTCGGTTTTTGTGATAATAATTAACTTTATATATTCTGGCAGTGATAATTGCAACTGTATGATATGTAGGTGTAATTTATGAAAGAACTACACTTGAGTGCAAAAAAATCGATTCACCTGCATGAATCAAGTAAAAATGTTTTCTCAGCAACCAAATGTCTGATTTAAAATCGGAAAAATGTGTTTTGTAGACAATTTATTCCTGTTTATAATTCGCCTATAGTGTGAAAAGGAGTTCTGTTGAAGTTTTCTGGAGAATAGCCCGAAACTCGTGCGGTTACTTCTAGTGGAGTGGATATGTGTTCATTAAGCTCTGATAATCAAATTGTATTGAGAAACACTTATACAGCCACAGGGGTTTAACGATACATTTGGCATAAATAATGAAAATTTGGGTTGCTTTAAGCTCAACATTTTTCGCCTCAAGGATGCATCAGAAATTTCATGAAAATTAGGCGAATTATAAAGAGGAATAAATTGTCTACAAAACATATTTTTCCGATTTTAAATCGGACATTTGGTTGCTGAGAAAAACACATTTCTACTTGATTTATGCAGGTGAGTCGATTTTTTTTGCACTGGAGTGTACAAAGATTTCTGCCGCACTATCAGCAGTTTTATCATACATATACATATGTCATAATGTTATATGATAAAGTTTCTCATAGTGCCAACTCGTTTTTGCGAGTATTAAAATGTGTACAAATATTCTTATTCCGTTAAATAATTACAGTAGAATACATGTTTTGCTGGCTGCTGGGATTTTGATAAGAAATTTACAATTTGTTGTTACTTAAACTTTTGTAAATCATGTAATCAGCTACACCTTATAGGATAACGTTCATGATTTCTTGTTAACAAATGTAGGGGAGACCGGGGCAGGTTGGATCATGGGGCAGGTTGAAACAATGCATGTAGCGACCCTCATGCACCCGTT